>JAWQEG010001075.1:537500-590000 GCA_033782935.1 Petrolisthes cinctipes
TACAGGGCAAACTCCCCCTCCAGCATTCAGCCAGCCATGGGCCACACTCAATGCAGGCCCCTCCTCCAAGGACCGTGAAACCGTGTCCACTTTTCAAGAATTCACCACCCTCCTCCACTCGTTTCTGTCACCTTGCACCACAGATATAACTCTTCTACAGAGCTCCTTTCACAGCGTCCATCCATCTCCTCTGTGGCCTTCCTCTCCTCCTTACACCTCCCACATTTGAGCCCCCTATCCTCTTTACCATTATATTCTCCTCCATTGTCTCCACATGTCCAAACCAGCTTAACAACCTCTGCTCTGCCCGACCTGTTAGCTATCTCACTACATCTGTCCTTCTCCTCACTTCCTCATTCCTGACTCTGTCCATTCGAGTCACACCACACATGCTTCTCAGACATCTCATCTCTACTACATTCCACCTTCATTTCTCACTTTCTCCCATATTCCATGTTTCCGCTCCATACAGTACATTAGGCACTGCTATCCCTTCGTACAACTTCCTCTTTACGTCCATTCTAAGTGACTTACAGTCAAACATCCTATTCATTCCTCCTAGCACCTTTCCTACCTCATTTACTCTACATTTTACCTCTGTCTCTATTTTACTACCCACCATCACTTTTGACCCCAAATACTTAAAGCACTCTACCTCCTCCAATATTTCACCATCCAGCATTATATTCATCCTTCTATCCTTTGCTCCACTCCTAGATCTCATTACCTTGCTCTTTGCCTCGTTCACTCTCAGTTTCCTCCTGCACACCCGTCCAAACTCCAGCACTAACATACTCAGTTCCTTTTCTGACTCTGCCACTATCTCAGTCTTCTCTCCATCACCCTAGCATTTACCTCTCTTACCACACTGTCCATAAAAAATATTAAACAACCATGGTGGCAACACACAGCCTTGACAGAGTCCTACCTTTACTTCCCACTGTAACACATGCTCTACTGTTCACATAGAAACTTTTCCCCCCTTTCAATAATCCCTCCCCCCTCCAGCCCGTACAACTGCAAAACCTTCCACAATCCATTTCTATCAGTTCTATCATATGCTTTCTCGAGATCCATAAATGCCCATACTACTTCTTTACTTTTCTCTAATTATTTTTCACACACCCGCCTTACTGCAAATATCTGGTCCACACAACCTCTTCCTCTCCTAAAGCCACCTTGCTCTTCACTAATCACAGCCTCCGTACCCTCTCTGACTCTCTTTATCAGCACCTTCCCATACAGCTTTCCTACTACACTTAACAGGCTTAAACCCCTAAAACTCGTACATTGGTATCTATCCCCCTTTCCCTTATATAGAGGTACTACACAAGCACTCACCCATTCTACAACCACTCCATCATACTTGTTCCACCATATTTCAGTCATTCTACAGTGCATCCATCCAAACCTGAAGCTTTCCCTGTTTTCATCTCTCTCATTGCCTCCTCCACCTCCATCTTTCCCTGTTTTCATCTCTCTCATTGCCTCCTCCACTTCCTTCTTTCTTATCGCTCCTCATTTAATCCCTCCAACCTGTTTACTTCAATTCCCCTTCCAAACACAACAATTAAGTGTTGTGCATATATTACCCCCTAGTGAAGGACTGGTACACTTTACATTTACTATGACCACGTGACAACAAGGGATACTACTGCTGTGTATTGTGTATATACTGATGTGTTAGTGTTGTGTATATCGTACCCCCTGGTGAAGGACTGGTACACTTTACACATGTGCCACTGTGTCCTTTGTGCTTGCCACAAAGTTCTAGCCCTCCCACTCTCTCATTACATTGGCCACGTGAGAAAAAGGTAGGGGTGAGCAGTGTACCTGTGCTACCGTACTGTCTCGTCTGGCCGCCGCCTTGCACTCCACACACACGTACGACACAATTTATTTTCCTCCACTTGTGCTACACCTCATACTCACCCTCTACCCACGCCAATATTTTTTCCACTAATACGTAATACCCTCTCACAACACTATTCCACATACATTCCATTACCACCACCAACCTCGTCTCCACATGACATTCAACCTCCACTAGCCTCTCGTCACACGCCGCTCCACACGCACACGCACATACACCCGAGCTTGTAAATATGCGACCACGTTCCCAAATGTTTATGTCATCTGACCTGGTAACACTGTGTGGGGAAGGTGTCATTGTTGGTGAAAGATTGTATCATGTCCCTCTACTATGTTCCACCTACTCTGATTCATCCCCAAATAAATGTTACCAGCTCAAATGGCATAAACATCTAAATACGTGGTCGCGAATTTACCAGCTCGGGTGTACATATTTTTTCCCCCTCCACCTGTGCGCTACTCAGCCCGTTCCACACACACCTCGCCACTTTTCTCCACATTTACCCACCACATTTTCGCACCCACATTCCACCTACAACCCTAGTCTCCACTCCACACTCTCTCGCCCCTAAAATCTAACGACACGCAACTCCACATACACACCCTCACACCACCATGTGCCCCACCAACTCCACCACACAAGACACCCCCACTGCCTCTCCACCCTAACAAAACACCGTCACACTCTCACACAACATCACCCACAACTCCACACTCCACATTCCTTACGTTCCACCCTTTTCCTGCGGTCTGGCACGGCAGCGCCCTTCAGGATGAGAAATACCAGGCTGTACTACGCGTCCTACCCTCGGAGGTGTTCGCATCTGTTACTCCACTTCTCACCCACCACACCCCCAGTTCCAAGTACGAGGGGGTGAAGGCGGCCATCACGACGGCTCAAGGGATGTCAACGATGCAGCACTACAAGGCCCTGGAGGATGTGTAAGTGGAGGGACGCCGCCAGTCAGTCCTGTTGTGACACATGCAGCAGTTGAACGTAGAGGCCGGCTCTCCCTTGATCAACTGCATCTTCAGAGTGCGGCACACCCGGCTCCTGCCTCCCGAGGTGCAACTCCACCTCCTGGCCCAGCCCAACCCCACACTCCAATAGTACGGGGAACTGGCTGACACACTGATGGAGGCCCACAACGACCACGCTGGGGTATGGCTGACACAACCCACCGCCGCAGCCATCGCCACCCAACCACCACAACAACAATCAGTCATCAAACCAGCGGCACAAGCACTACAACCTCCTACACCCGCCCTCGACGCCACGACCATCATGTGTCAGCTTGAGGCCCTCTCTGCAAAGGTGGACCTACACCAGTCACCACCCACCATACAGGATCACAGCTGGGCTTCACCTCC
Source organism: Petrolisthes cinctipes (assembly GCA_033782935.1). Classification (NCBI taxonomy): domain Eukaryota; kingdom Metazoa; phylum Arthropoda; class Malacostraca; order Decapoda; family Porcellanidae; genus Petrolisthes; species Petrolisthes cinctipes. The sequence goes on from JAWQEG010001075.1 coordinate 540,744, forward strand.
ATGCCAGCTACCTCCTCCACAACAGGTGCTACCACCACCACCACCACCACCACATCAACAACCTTGGCAGGACCCCCACATATGTTCCTGCCACCAGCGGTTCAGGTACCAGGCAAGCAACTCTCACCCACCGTGTCGTTGAGCCGCCCCTACAGGTCTTGCCTCTACCAGATGGAACCAGGGAAACGAGTAGGGTGGTGGCAACACGGTGCCTCCATCGCTACCACCTGCCCCTCAGCCACATCCCCTACTTACTTACCCTCCCACCCACCACTTACATGCCTCACGTACACATATGTAAAACACACCATTTCTTCCCTTTAATATTATTTACTAGCGGAGGTACCTGGCGTTGCTGGGAAAGATGCCTATATAAATAGGACTAAGGACACAAATTATAGTTTAGCAAGCAACTTTATTAAATTATTATCTTAGTGAGAGATGTTTTCATTAATATATAGTCAGGACCATTATAACAGTTATACGTAAACTTTTATTTTAAAAAATTCTGAGACATGTCATAACCACGTCATGGTGTCATGCATATGGGTGTCATGTCCAGGCTATTCAACCATGACATCAGTCATGGGCCTGGCCCAGGCATTGGGTAACGGAAAATTTCAGTTCTAACTTCTGTTCGAGCGGTACATTTGGCGCGCGATTTTAGTAAGTTTATAGTAAGTTTTACGAAACCCAAGATGTCCACTGTAACCATCATGAGCTAGCCTTAATACATCTGAGTGTACTGAACTAGGTAACACAATCTGATGGGTTTCTGACCAACAATAATTGGCTGATAGAGTTGGAGGCCGGTATGCACTCATGAGTACACCTTGATCATAATAGAAGGCAGGTAGGGTGTCTACATCCTTCTTGTCTAGAGCAGCATGTCGCCCTGCAGCTAAAGAAAGGTCAGTTTCCTGTGCCTGTATCAAATCTACTTTAGAGATAATATCAAAATGAGGCATGGAAAGTGACGGAGACTGACATTGCTTCTGAGAGGCTTGTTGGACCTGTGAACAAGTCAACACGCAGGAGGGAAATACATCAGAAGGTTCAGAAGGGAATACAGGTAAAGACTTTTCTACAGTTAGAACATTAGGTACCACAAGTTTACCTGCTATGTCATTACCAAGCAATAAATGAATTCCTTTAACAGACAGGTTTCCTTCCTGTACTGCCACTTTGACACACGAGGCAACAAGGGAACACTTAAGATAAATATGGGCCACGGGGTATGAAGTCTGAGAGGTCAGACTGGAAATTAATATACAGTATACCTTATCTCCAGTAAAGTTATCTTCTAGATGGGGAAGAACATTACTTAGCAGTATGGACTGAGGAGCCACCGTGTCTCGTAAGACCTTAATAGGATAGGTCTGACCCTCCTTTGTCAAAGCCACTTCACCATCAAAAATAAAGTCATCAAACAACAGTTTTGACTGGACAACACTACTATTAGAAGCTACAGGATTTGATGAGGTAGAGAAACCTGATGCAGTAGAGATGAAACTTTCTTACTACTCTTTTATATATATATATATATATATATATATATATATATATATATATATATATATATATATATATATATATATATATATATATATATATATATATATATATGTTCCGACACTGGACATAGGCTTCATCAAGCCCGTTACCGTGGCCCAGGTCAACTGTTGCTCACACACACACGTCACGACTTCCGAACTAGTACCCAGCCACAGTGGGAGGGAAGTGAGGGTAATTCCCAAATACTGCAGCTGTTATGGTACCAGCGAGGGTGTTTTACGATGTTCGTTGGCCTTATAGTACATTTGTGGTGTTTACAAAAAGCAATAGTATGTCCTGGCTTCCTACAGTATGCACATGTTAATTGGCTAGTAGTGAACCCGCTACCCCTCAGCTTATCCTTAGCATCTTTGTATTGAAATCGTCAGGGGAACTTTTTACAGAAAGAGTGAGGTCTCCCTCACGCCTCGACAAGATCTGGAGCCTCAAAGCCTGAGCATCTGCTTGTTCCGCCACCCTCAATAGTTCCATCTCACCCCTCTCCTCTATATGTATTTCACAATAGGTAAGGGCACTTTTCTTTTAAATTCCTCTAGGACAATGAGATTAATAAGTTCTGAATAGGTGGTGACCGAAAGAGCATTTAGCCATTTCTTAAAATATTTAAGCTTATCACATGCAAATTCCACATATGTTTGATGCTTATTTTTGACCAGTTTCCTGAATTTATCTCTGTACGTCTCTGGGGTTACCACATGGACATACAGAATCTGTTGCTTGACAAACTCATAGTCATTGGGTCTATCTAGGTAAGTGTAAGTATAAAATGATTTACCTGTTTGTTTAGGGGCAATCAGCGACATCTTTAGGCCACTCGTTTTTAGTTGCTAATCAATCGAAAAGGTTAACTGAACCCTCAATATCACCTTCATCAAAAGCAGGTATCATTACAGTTACACTAGACATGTTAAAGGACAGTTCCTTTTCCTCCACTCTGCTTCCTGCTCTACCTTGTTCTCTACCCACTGCCAACTTTTCTAGTTTTTCTCTTTCAAGTTACATTTTCTCCCATTCGAGCTGGTATTGCATCTCTACCCAGAGCTTTTCAACCTGAGAAACTTCAGGTTTGTTATTACTCTTACCACCTGGTGTTTTAGCAGACTGAGTTGGAGGGATAGTAGCAAGGTTAAAAGGGACTTATTCCTCATCTTCAGTGTCGGGTAGAGCAGGGGTGTCCATAATTCCCTGCTTCACTAAATATTTTACAACAATATCCTTAATTACCGACTTAGTGAGTTTATTTGGGTGATCAGGTAAAGAGATCTGAAAATTTTGATCCACTCTTTCTTCATAAACATATTTATGTATTCAGGGATTTTTTTTTTTTTAATTCCTTGCACCATGGAATCAATCAATAGGCAGACAACAATACATAAGGGTAGTATGTATTCAGGGTTTTTTTTTTTTTTAATTCCTTGCACCATGGAATCAATCAATAGGCAGACAACAATACATAAGGGTAGGCGGGACCCATGAAAATCCAATGACTACACACACACACACACACACACACACACACATACATCACGAAAACATAACAGAATGAGGCACAAGAATACAGACAAATATTTACATTATGACCAACTTAAATCCACCAAAACGAGGGTGGCGTACCAGAAGTTCCTCCAAAACCTGGTGATTCAGTCAGGGAAAGGGGTTAGCAAGGAAAGATTCTACACCATAGCCCTTACCTTCCATGATTAAAAATATACCAGATGGATAACCATGATTAAATATGACAATAAATGAAGAGAGTTAGTTTGGCATGTAAGCGGCGGCTTGATTGAAACATGACCCAATGTCTATGTTTACCATTACCATATGCTCTCAAGGTGTTAATCAATACGTTTAGTAAGGCGATACACAGTATAAATGAACCGTATATAAAATGTTTGAGTAGGACAATTACAAACGATAGGCATCTACGAGAGACCTTCCTTATTCCTTCACACAAAAATAAGGATTCTTGTACAGTGCATGAGGTAGAGAATATACCGTAATACTCTACATGTTAATGATCAACACCTATGAATACCCATTCCTCCCAGAGAAATAATGACTAAACGTACCAATATTAACACTAGTAATGACAGAAAGCTCCCTTGAGTGTAGCCATAACACTTAACACTTAAACAAGTAAAGGACACTTTGAGTGTGCTTTATCATCTACCAGGTTTGTACACTGCACAACATACACCTATATCATTTGAAACACAGTGGTGAAGGGAGGTTTGCTTACAACTTATTAGGTAGTTTAAAACCGTAGCATCCTGGCAGGGTCGCCATTTAATGTTACGCTCAGTTGATCTTCCAGTTCATGCCCGAGACTAGGCACAACATTAAAATAAAATTAGAGTTAGAACGGATAACCAATGTGGTTCACAGAGGATAATAGGGCATGAAGAGAGGAGGGATTTAATATGTATATACAGTTTACAAGCATTAAGACAAAGTTACAACCCAATTCCTTACAACGTATAGAAATTAACCTAAATAACACATAACCTATTAACAATAACACATAATCTAGGCTACACTGGTTACATAGAGGAGAGAGGCAAGGGTTACTGAACAATAGTCACGTGAGTAGTGATGATAATGACGGAGGTAGCAGGCACACAGATAAGGAGTATCCGGTAGATAAGACTACCACACACAAAGCTGGTATGTGGCAGGAAAGTACACTGAGGGAGACCTGCCCACTGTGTTGTTGTTGTTAATTATGCTTTATGCCTATCGACTTGTTAATGGTCATTAAGGCGATATATTTATAGAGTGATTGCTTGTATGTATGTGGAAAAGTGTACGGGTGTGTCAGGGTGTGTGTGTCAAGGTGTGTGTGTGTGTGTGTCAAGGTGTGTGTGTGTGTGTGTGTGTGTCAAGGTGTGTGTGTGAGTGTGTCAAGGTGTGTGTGTGTGTGTGTGTCAAGGTGTGTGTGTGAGTGTGTCAAGGTGTGTGTGTGTGTGTGTCAAGGTGTGTGTGTGAGTGTGTCAAGGTGTGTGTGTGTGTGTGTGTGTGTGTGTGTGTGTATCAAGGTGTGTGTGTGTGTGTGTGTGTTAGTGTCTCCTCCTCCTCTGCGTGTTGGAAATCGGCAGGAGATTTGTTGTGTTGATTGATTGATTGATTGATTGATATTAGGCGCCGCAACAGCGAGGTCATATGGCACCAGAAAACGGTGATAGAAAGGTGAGACAGCAAACAGGAAGGAAATAGAAAGAATAGAGGGACAATAGCTAGTGTCTGGGGCCGAAGGGGTGCCAAAACCGTTAAAGTATTGCCCACATCACTAATGCAGGCAATACCTCCCTATGGAGTGTTGCGTTGATGTTTTGGAGAGTGGACGAGCAGACGGTGTTGCTTTGTTCGTCCACACCTCCCAAACTTTGAAGACGTCGGGGTCCCGGTAACGTGAGGTGTACTGGAAGAAGAGGTCAAGGGGACAGTAAGTGACAGTAGCTCTATGGTGACAGTAGGTGGTGGTGGTGGTGTTGGTGGACTGTCTGTCCTTCTCCCCCTCTTCCTCTTCCCTGCCATCTGCCATCCTCCATGTCCATATTGTCGCCGGTAGGGTCATCTTTGGTGGTGGTGGTTGAGGTGGAGGTGGAGTAGGAACTGGTGTCTGTGTCCTCCTCCATCTCGGGGTCTTGTTGGGCAGTCTCAGATGGTGGTGGTAGTGGTGATGCCTTTCCAACATTCCCCCGGTTGAGTGGACGAGGCAACATCAATCGGCGACTGGGGTGGGCTGGAGGTGTGGTTATTGGTGTGTCAGCTCTGCTCCTCCTCCATCTTGCTGCATCGTTTCTTGGTGGTGGTGGTGGGGGGCGGGGGTTGTAGATCAGGAGAAATGGCTATTGGTGGCAAGCCATTTCTTCTGAATATGTCTTGGAGGAGGTCGGAAAGACGACCCAGCCCTTCTGCAGCTAAGGTAACAGCAGTCTTGGTCAGACGGTGAAGATATCTGCCTGCTGCTGCCGTTGCTGGGGTGGCTGGGCGTCAGCCGTCTTCCTCCCACGGGCATGGAGTGAGCCTAGGACCTGCCCACCATCAGGTCCGGCTACGTTGGTAGCCTCCACACCCTTCCTCACTTCCTCTACGTCCCCCAGTGATGGTGGTGAGGTGGTAGCAGCAGAGAGAAAGATATAGGTGAAACTGGGAGATCTTTAGATGTTAGAATGAAAGAACATAAACGAGATATGACGAATTGTAACACAAATAATGCTAACTTTGTCCATGCATATGACAACAACCACTGTATTGATTGGAATTCTGGTAAAATGATAATTAAGTGCAACAATTTCAAGAAACGTAGAATATTAGAATCAGTATGTATACAACACTATACAAACTTTAACTTAAATGAAGGTAAGTTCAAACTAGATCCATTAATGAGAGCACTAGTGGTCAAATCCCTCCCAGATGTGGGGTCGGGTCCCTGAAGAATGGCCAGGTCAGGTCGGTTGGGTGAGGTAAGGTGTGGTCTGTCTGTCATCAGAACACACCTTGTCCCTCCCTCCCCTTGTCAGCTACTTATTTTCCTTTCATGTTTCATTCAACTCTGTACTGCTGAAGAGGGAGTTAGTTGCCTCCGAAACGTCCATATTAAATACATTTTTGTCTATAAAAAGTGGGTTTTTCTTAGCAAGAGAAAGATGTCCTTCATGTGGACGAGGTAATCTCGCTCGTAGCAGGTAACAAAGCCATATTCCTTCGAATGGTTAAAACCCTTCACCCTGCCAACAAGACGGTAAGCAGGGAAAGTGGTGGGGTCTGTAGTAGGTGTTGACTGGACCATGGCTGGTTGTAGAATCAACCGACTGTGGATTGTTTTGTTGTTTGTTTGCACGGGAAAATACCTCTGCTTGGGCCTTATGCCTGTACTGGCGGGCCCAACAGTCTGGTTTCCACACCAATACCCGACCCTGTTTGGGGGTGGATATATATATATATATATATATATATATATATATATATATATATATATATATATATATATATATATATATATATATATATATATGCAAATAAATCACTTGGTGGCACGTGATCCAGGAATATGCGTAAATCCACAAGGAAGGAAAAATAAACACGGAGTCCCAAGCGCTTTCGTGTATTCACATCTTCAGGGGAAATACAGAGTGTAGAAGAATGGTTGCTGAGAGGCACCTTATATACCGATACAATTAATAACTAACTGGCAACCTGAAGGTGTTGCCACTACGAGTTCAAAGCAATACACACCCATATGGTGCATACAAGGATTAACTACCTGACATGACCTCTAAACCTGAGATTATCATTAACCCCCAGAGTCCGGGCAGCGGGATTTCCTGCTCGGTCGACAGAGGCCGGGCAGCGGGAAATCCCGCTCTGTCGACAGAGTTCGGGCAGCGGGAAATCCCGCTTTTGGTAATTTATGGGGAAAAACGCCAAATTTATCGGGATTTTTTTTGATCTGGCTATACTTCACCACCAGACCTTTTCATCCCCACATTCAATCAGTGTGTGCTTGACCGTGACAATGGCTGGGCGTAGTGAAGAAAATACGGGTTCGTTCGATTCGGTGCATCCTACCGCGCTGCCGGGCGCACCCTCTCTTGTAACCTCCACTCCGTGGGTGCAACCAGCTCGGCAATGGAGTGTCCTAGAGAGCTGGGGTTGGTTTTAATGGAAAGAGGAGGAGTTGATGGTGAGTACACAATCAAATTTAAGTTGTTCAGTATTGTAGTTTAGACGTAGGGAGTAAGAGAAGTAGAGTGATTTTCCGGGAAATACCCGGACAGGCAGGGTAAAAGTTAGTATTGCGCCCAGAACCACAGAGCGTATTTCCATTCTTGGCCCGTCCCGAAGGGGTTAAAGAATAACAGTTGGAATTATCTTATTAACAATCTTGTCTATGATGAAACTATCCAACTTGTACATACCATTGTTTAAGTTCATATTAATATTTTCTGTGTGTTTAATCAAACTTGACTCTATGATGTTTCTATTTACGGATGAGTTACAAGACATGATTGATGAGACATTATCCCAGTCAATACAATGATTATTGTCTCTCATATCTATATACATAAAGCCAAGGTTCTGTCTGCGTGTGTGTGTGTGTGTGTGTGTGTGTGTGTGTGTGTGTGTCCGCGATGCACGCCTAAACTGTCCAACTTTGTGTCCTCAAAATTTGCATGTAGGTGAGTCTTGATCTCCTTCAGGTTTAGGGGGGGTCATACAACGAAACCACATATAACGAAACGTGCAAGCGAAATAATAATAAATTACAGGGGAAAAATCTACGGAATCACCATACCACAGTTCAGCCTTCCGCAAAAACACGGTCAATTTTAAAGTTTCATTTAGGTAAATTTTTTCTTACAGAATTGTAGAGCTTGATTTTACACACCAGAATCTGTAAACTAAAGCTTCCTAGGTCCACTGGTTTGCGTACAGCAGCGCCATGAGTAATAAAGTAGTTACCCCTAAAACCCCCCTAAAAATTAGAACACGTTTTCTATTATTAAATTATCGGATACTGGTCCAGAAATCAACAGCTCATGAACATATTTTAGGCTACAGCATGGATATTATTCGATTTGTTTATGCCTTATCTCAGTAAGTATATTGTTGTTTACCTATATTATTACATTTTATCCATTTTTATGATTGATTTCTATCATATTGGTATAATATTTTGGTAAATATTGAATGAATTACCGTTATTGCATACCGTTTTTCTACCTTCATTACCCACTTATTTAGACCATTCTAAGACTATTTTCTTCTATGGCATTTCCTCCGCAAATGCCCCATTTCCAAGATAGGGCATATTCAAATGGGGCATTTTGAAATTAGCCTGACCTTACCTGACCTTACCTAACCTAACCTAGACCACATCAGACTACCGGGACCTAACCTGGGCAAACTACCAGGAAAACGGTAATTCTTTCAATAATTACCAATATTTTTGTACATTATTTTCTTGAGCTCTTGATTCCTGCTCCAGTATCAAACACCATTGTCATATTGATTCTCATTATTGTCCTATAGAGTTTCACTTTTGTCAAATTGATTTTCATTATTGCCATATTTATTTTCAGATTGGTAGAATATTTTTGTAATCCAGTATCAAACACCATTGTCATATTGATTCTCAGTATTGTCCTATAGAGTTTCAGTTTTGTCAAATTGATTTTCATTATTGCCATATTTATTTTCTGATTGGTAGAATATTTTTGTAACTTATTTTCTTGACGTCTTGATTCCTGCTATGGTATCAAACACCATTGTCATATTGAATCTCAGTATTGTCCTATTGAGTTTCAGTTTTGTCTAATTGATTTTCATTATTGCCAAGATAGGGCATATTCAAATGGGGCATTTTGAAATTAGCCTGACCTTACCTTACCTGACCTTACCTAGACCGCATCAGACTACCGGGACCTAACCTGGGCAAACTACCGGGAAAACGGTAATTCTTTCAATAAATACCAATATTTTGTACAATATTTTCTTGAGCTCTTGATTCCTGCTCCAGTATCAAACACCATTGTCATATTGATTCTCATTATTGTCCTATAGAGTTTCACTTTTGTCAAATTGATTTTCATTATTGCCATATTTATTGTCGTCAACCGGAGTCGTGAAAAATGTTGTTTACCAGGAGGCACTTCAGTAAAATGCTTAGTGACGCAATTAATAGAAAAAGAAGGAAATATTATTAATTATGCTAATATTAGAATGATGGAGTTATTGAATGAGGGAGAAAGATTGATATAATAAACATTTAAACACGACTAATACCTCCAATTATTCACCCACCCACCTCTATTACTAATCATCCTTCCATCCATTTATTTTATCTAACCACTAAACCATCCCTCCCTCTCCCCCTTCCTTCCCTCCTTCCCTTCCTTCTATCCACCCACCACCCGATCTGCTCCAAACCGCCCGAAGGGCGGTGGAAGGGCGGCCGCAGGCCGCCAGCCCTCCGCAGGAGCTAGCGGCTCCTAGCCGCCCGAAGGGCGGCGGAGCAGCTAGTGAATAAATAAAGCATTAGATTCTTGTCCGGTCCTAACACTATATTTATGCTGTTAGACCCTGGTTGAAAGGTCTTTTCCAGTTTGTCCTATAAAGAACATATTGCATTCTTTACAAGGTACTGTGTAGATACACCCACATGAGGATTTGGGTGAATTTTTGATCAACATTTTCTTGACTGTGTTATCATTGCAGAAGGCAACATTAACATTCCATGTTTTTAGAAGATGAGGGATTTGGGCAAATTTATCACTGTAGGGTAATATCAGTAAGTTTTTATTGTCACGGGGTAGGGGAGGTTCAACCCTATAAAATTATGTCCTTGCCAATTTTAAGGCTTTATCCAAAAAATGGTTTGGGGTATTTTAATTTTGTTCCAATGTCAGAGATAAATCCAAATTCCTCATCCATGAATTCAGGACTACATACACGTAGAGCACGTAAGTACATGGAAGAGAAAACAGACAGTTTGACTTTATCGTGGTGTGCAGAGTAAAAATGAATATATGACAAAACATTGGTTGGTTTCCTGTATATGCTAAACTTAAAAGTGTTGCCTACCCTGTGAATCAGGCAATCCAAAAATGGCAATTTTCCATCCTCCTCAATTTCAGTGGTAAAATTAATGGAAGGGGCTAAGTTGTTAAGCAATGGCAGAAAGTTATCTAGATTTTCAGTACACAGCCAGAGGCAAAGTACATCATCTACGTACCTGTACCATACCGCATTACTGGGTAAAATGTTATTAAGCAGTTTCTTCTCAAAAAACTCCATGTACAAATTGCTCAAAACTGGGGAGAGTGGATTGCCCATTGCCATACCAAATTTTTGCTCAAAATATTCATCTTGAAAAACAAATTTGCAGTCTTTAATGCATAGCTTAATCAATTTTAGGATAGCATTTTTGGTGATAGGGAGAGGGATATTATCAAGTATTTCATCAAGATAATCCAAAAGGTCGTCAACAGGAACTTTGGTAAATAGAGATTTAACATCAAAACTCACAAGCTTAAATGCACCAGTTACCTGTAAACTGTTAAGTTTTTCGACTAAGTCAACATTATTTTTTATGTTGGAGTCCGAAATTGTGCCAACTAAAGGGCTTAGCAAGGAAGTTAACCACTTTGATAATTTATAGGTGATGGATCCCACAGAACTAATAATAGGTCTGCTGGATTATTGGGCTTGTGAGTTTTAATGAGTCCATACATGTAGGGCAGGGAAGGAGAACGAGAGGAGAACTGTTTTATAAGTTGATCATTACCCTTTAACACTGTTTTCATTTTCTTATTGAACTGAGAATTCACCGTTTCAATGGGATTCTTTCTAAGCTTCGGGTATGTTACATCATCACTTAATAAATCTTCCATTTTGAGTATGTAATCATCTGTTTTCATGATAACTACTGCATTCGACTTGTCAGCTTTCATATAAGGTGCCTCTCAGCAACCATTCTTCTACACTCTGTATTTCCCCTGAAGATGTGAATACACGAAAGCGCTTGGGACTCCGTGTTTATTTTTCCTTCCTTGTGGATTTACGCATATTCCTGGATCACGTGCCACCAAGTGATTTATTTGCATATATATATATATATATATATATATATATATATATATATATATATATATATATATATATATATATATATATATATATATATATCCACCCCCAAACAGGGTCGGGTATTGGTGTGGAAACCAGACTGTTGGGCCCGCCAGCACAGGCATAAGGCCCAAGCAGAGGTATTTTCCCGTGCAAACAAACAACAAAACAATCCACAGTCGGTTGATTCTACAACCAGCCATGGTCCAGTCAACACCTACTACAGACCCCACCACTTCCCCTGCTTACCGTCTTGTTGGCAGGGTGAAGGGTTTTAACCATTCGAAGGAATATGGCTTTGTTACCTGCTATGAGCGAGATTACCTCGTCCACATGAAGGACATCTTTCTCTTGCTAAGAAAAACCCACTTTTTATAGACAAAAATGTATTTAATATGGACGTTTCGGAGGCACCTACCTCCCTCTTCAGCAGTACAGAGTTGAATGAAACATGAAAGGAAAATAAGTAGCTGACAAGGGGAGGGAGGGACAAGGTGTGTTCTGATGACAGACAGACCACACCGAATATGTGTCTAAGAATTATAAGTGGTCAGACAATGATGTAGAAAAAGGGTTCATTCAAGGTGTTTTAGCGTGTTACAAAGCCCTATCTGATGAGCAACCAAGTGCACTCCCGAGGAGATACAATGAGTCCCTAAAAAGTGACCCGGACATAATGATAACCAGTGCAGATAAAGGTGGAGGAGTGATAATACTAAATAAATGTGATTACATAGACAAGATGATGAACCTCCTTAATGATAAATCCACGTATAAGATGAAATATATAGGATATGCTGAGAATGAATCAGAAAAATTTAATAAGGAAGCCAGAAAAATAATGAGAAGATTGGAGAAAGGCAAGCGACTCATCAGATTACTAGAAGAAAATCCACAACCACCGAGGATGAGAGGACTTCCAAAAGTACATAAACCGAATATTCCAATGTGACCAATAACATCTGGCATAGGTAGTGCGCCACATAAGGTGGCCAAACAGCTTGCGATGCCACTGTCCCGTGCTCTAGGATCCATCAGTGGTGCACACTTGAAAAATTCATTGGATTTGATATCACGACTCAATGAAATCGATTTCATAAACAAGAAACTCGCCTGCTTCGACGTAAAATCACTATTCACCAATGTACCAGTCGAGGGAGCCATAGAAGCAGTGAGGAAGGCACTGGACCACATCAGGGAGGAGGACCTACCACTACCCAGGACAGATTTCATCAAGATGGTTTCATTGTGCGTACGATTCGGCGTGTTCATATTTAATAATACAGAATATGTGCAACACAGGGGTCTAGCCATGGGAGCCCACTAAGTGCTGTCTTATCTAGTTTATATATGGAGACACTAGAAGCTGATAAATATACTAGAATAATAGGTAGGAACAGTGTATGGGATAGATATGTCGATGATGTCCTTGTAGTAGTACCGAATAATACCAATATAGACAATAAATTGAGGATGTTAAATAATGTACAGAGGGATATCCAGTTTACTGTTGAGGAAGAAAAAGAGAACATGCTACCGTTTCTAGACACTATAATAAGAAAAACGGAACAAGGCGTAAAATTCTCGGTGTACCGGAAACCCACTAACAAAGATGACTTTATTCACTATCTATCTGCTCACAATGCTAGGATTAAGTCTGGAGTGGTGATAGGATTTTTTCTAAGAGCTTACAGGATATGTAGTAATGACAGCTTGGACGATGAAATTAAGTATATAATAGAGTCATTTAAGAAATTGAAATACCCTGTAGGATTGCTAATTAAACTAAAAAACAAAGCACTTAAAATCATCAAACGAAAGAAAGATGAAACTAATAACAGCGAGAAAAATGAGAAAAGATTTGTAAGTGTACCTAATTCTAATATTGGCTCGATATTAGATAGACATATGAACAAGGTTGGCTTAACAATTGCAACATCATCTGGAAAGAGAATCGGCGAACTAACCCAGGCAAACAAGAACAAGTGTGTCAATAATAACAGCGTGATATATAGTATTCCATGTAATGGGTGTGATAAGATGTATATAGGAGAAACAGGAAGAGGTATAAAGAAAAGATTATATGAACATAAAGCTGACGTAAGGAAGCACAACACAGCTAATTCATTGGTACTGCATATTGAAGAATGTAATAATTTACCCAGATGGGAGGATTCATCAATCATTCATACTGGTTTGGATAAGAAAATGAGGAAAGCATTGGAAGTAGCATACATTTGTACAAAAAATGTTCATAATCATCGAGAAGGATTTATGAAGTGGTGTAGATACTCAGCCAATATAGCCCTGGAGTATAAAAGAAAGGAGGGGGTGAGGTGAGGTGAGGTCAGGTGAGATTAAGAAGTGGCAGGTGCAATGTAGGCCACCACAGGTATATATATCTCGGGGTACCCTCTTCTCTATGTCATTTCTCTCTGAAGATGGACTCTGTGTAGTCCGAAATGTAAGAGTTATAAAATAACTCAAAGCTCTATCCTGTGTTTACCTCCCACCCGCACAACATACTTGTCAATATGAATCATTCACACACACATATATATATATATATATATATATATATATATATATATATATATATATATATATATATATATATATATATATATATATATATATATATATATATATATATATATATATATATATATATATATATATATATATATATATATATATATATATATATATATATATATTCATATGGCAAAGCATGTGCCTGTGGTGTATTTTCGATCAAAGTTTCGAGACCAGTGAGAGAGAGAGAGAGTAGGGTGGGTCAAGCCTGTGGACTGACGTGGTATATACGTCGCACTATAATTGTTCTTATCCCAGTGTTATATTTCATCAAAATAACTTTTTCTCGGGGACAAGAGCCTTAATCATTCACTTTTGGTAATCCATTATAATGCAAAGAATTAGCGGAAGCTGTGAAATAACCCGTGGCAAAACATCATATTGATTCAACCTTAGCGATGTGTGTACCTTTTTCCACCAGAGAGAAGCTTACTTATTCCTTTGCCATGTAGTCCTAGCAGCTGACTTGGTTTGATATTGAGGGGCCGCCCGTTGTCCCTCAGGTGTGCCAGCCATGGCAGGCGACGGTCCCTCACGGCTCGTACTGGTCAGGTTCTGGCTACCAACTGAAGCACTAGTGGCGGCCAAGGCAGGGGCAGCAGTGCCATCCCCGGTGACGTCAGACATTGTTTCTCTGGCATATCTGGTTGTTGTTGTTGTTGGTTCAGGTTCGGCAGTAGCTTTGTTGGTGTGTCTTTCTTTTATAATTAACTTCGTATGGCGAAAATATGCAATTTTACCTTCACTCTTGGCTTGCCTTAAACGAGGAAGTTGTGCCTTCTTTATATCCTGCGATGCAGAGCACAAGTCTTCATTAATGTAAATCTGTGTTCCCTTTAGCTTAGAAATATTTCGGATGACTGCCTCTCTATCTCAAAACCTGTTGAAGGTGTCAATGATGGGGTACTTACTGTTCTTATGGTGGTAGTGTTGTCCTACACAATAAACACACTCTGTTGAATGTGGTAATGATGGGGTACTTACTGTCCTTATGGTGGTAGTGTTGTCATACACAATAAACACACTCTTGCTGGATGTTTGATAGTTGTAGCTTTTCTTCCAATATGCGGTTTACTTTCTTGGCTGATTGTATCCAGGTCTCGTTAGGTTCCTCCTCAGTTCCCACAAATTGTAGATTATTAGGTTTGTTGTAATCATCCAGGTAGCCACAGCAATATTTAATAAGTGCAGCAATAGAATTGGAACTCACCTGCAGGTCTTCAGATAGTGTATTGATCAGTTGTTTGTTGCCCTCGTCTTCTAGCTTCAGCTGTTTCACTTGTTGTTTCATGGTGTCAATTTCACATTGAGAAAATTCCAGGCTAGTTCTCAAGTCATGTACTGTAGATTGTAGCTGATTATACTGTTCATTAATTTCTTTCACGAATACCGCCATGACACCGAAGTAAGCTTGGTCTTGCGAAGCCAACATAGTTTTCAGAAAGAAGTATCCATTGTCAGCTGGTTACGTTCTGGAAGCCAGAAGGTAGGCTGTATGAGGTGGGGTAGAGAGTAGCAAAAAAACACGTCCACTCGCTATGGTGTCTGAGGAGAGAGAGAGAGGATAGTAAACATGGAGGAAGAAAATGATAATAATAATAATAATAATAATAATAATAATAATATAAACCTTGATTCTGTACTGTAAAATAATAATAATAGCAATAATAATAATGAAGTACTTAATTAATCCTTATATATGAAGAAGTCAATTTCTCTCACACACACACACACACACACACACACACACTCTCTCTCTCTCTCTCTCTCTCTCTCTCTCTCTCTGTATATGTGTGTGTGTGTGTGTGTGTGTGTGTGTGTGTGTTCTTACCTATTTGTATCCTTACAGGATTGAATCAAGCTTGTAATGTACTGTATTTTAAAACCCAATTATCATATTTTTCGTTAAAGTTATGTAAGTTTTTGACACACACACCACTTCTTCTGGAAATATGTTCCTTTGATCTATTACTCTATTTGGAAAACTATTTTTCTGTACATCTTTATCTCCTCTTCTTTTAATTAAGTTCTTACTGTGTCCTCTCCTTGTAGGTATTCCTTGTTGACACAAGTTTTCTATATCTATCTTTTCCTTTTCTGTGACACATTTGTAATCCATAATTATATCTCTTCTCTTTCGTTTTCTTCCAGTTTAGGTAATTTTAGTTTTTCTGTTATTTCTTCATAACTTAGTTCTCTTAGACTTGGTAACCATCTTGTTGCTGCTCTAATTTGGTGATATGTTTCTTTAAATGTGGGTTCCGTACTTTTGCAGCATATTCCAAGCTTCTATTGTCAATTTGTTTTTTACTCCCTACTTCCAAACTTAATAACATGACACTTATCTGCATTAAACTCTATCTGCTATTTATTACTCCAGTTAACTATTTTGTCCAAGTCTTCTTGAAACTGTTTACAGCAGTTTTCATTCTTAATTGTTCTTTGTACCTTGGCATCATCAGCAAATATATTCATATAAATGTCATCTGTAACATTTACTTCTATATCATTTATATAATTTAAGAACATTATTGGTGCCAATACTGAGCCTTGAGGAACTAGATGTATGACCTTCAGCCATGGAGAATAGTTCCCTCTTAGTACTGTTCTCATTTTTCTTCCTACTAAAAAAACATCCATCCATTATAGTAGTTTTCCTTTCACTCCTCCTTTATGTTGTAATTTCCATATAAGTCTTGGGTGCGGAACTCTGTTAGAAGCTTTTTCAAAGTCAAGGTAAATACTATCCACCCACCCTTCTCTCTTCCTTGTTTTATTTTCTGATATTCTCGTATAGGAACTCAGTACGTTTGTTACTTACTAATTCCAAACCAAAATTGTCTCTCTATTATCACCTCATTTTTCTTCAAGTGATCAACCCAATTTTTTCTCATAAGAAGACTCTCTCTCTCTCTCTCTCTCTCTCTCTCTCTCTCTCTCTCTCTCTCTCTCTCTCTCTCTCTCTCTCTCTCTCTTCAATGACAAGCCATAATAATTATGTATCCAGGGCTTGTGAAGTTATATATCTTTTGGCAAACCAGTGAACCAATTACAACATTTATCCTGTAACAGTTACAAACCATAATAAGTATCCTTGTCTTGTTAAGTTTTTTAATCTTCTGACTTAACAGTTAACCATTTACAAGATTTATAGTGTCAGAGTCACAAGCCATAACAAACATTTTTAGGTCTTGTTGATGTATTGAAACCTCTGTATATCAGTGAGCCAGTTACAACACTTAACCTGTAACCTGTACCCAGGTATAGTTGAAGTCTTAATACATCTGACATACCAGTAAACAAATTACAACGTTTATTCTGTAATAGTTACAGGTCATAATAAGTATGCAGGTTTTGTTGTAGTTTTTAATAATCTGTGACACCAGTGAACCAATTACAACAAACCTTATCCTATCTCATACTTGTTGGCACTCGTCTAATTATTCATCAGGCTATTCAAGCAGTCCTGCATGGATACTCATTATGGCTCCAATCTGTGTGTGTGTGTGTGTACTCACCTAGTTGTGTTCTCCAAGATATGAGCTAGGCTCGGACTGTCCTGTATCCGTGTCTATACTAATCAAGCTTCCCTTTAAATTACTGAATGCTCACTGATTATACTATTTCCCTATCCAATCTATTCCACTCATCCACACACCTATACAGAAAACTGTATTTCTTTACATCTCTCCAGCATCTACTCTTTTTCAGCTTCTTTCCTCTACGCTCTCCCTTGTCCTTAACCAAAAAGTTTTCTCTATCTGTCCACTCTATTCCTTTCATATACTCATATAACATTATTAAGTCTCCTCTCCTCCTCCTTTCCTTCAGTGTGGACAACCCCAATCGTTCAAGTCTCTCCTCGTATGGCAAGTCTGTCAAGCTCTGTATCATTTTTGTTGCTGCTCTCTGTATCCTCTCTAACTTCTTAATGTGCTTCTTTTTATGTGGGACCCACACTACGGCTGCATATTCCAACTGAGGTCGAATGACTGACTCTATCAACTTCTTTACCATCACCTCGTCCATACAATGGAAAGGAATTCTCATATTTACCATCATTCTGTATGTCGTGCATGTTATCCTGTTAATGTGTTTCTCTGGTGAGAGTGAGTTTTGAATAGTCTCCACCAAATCCTTTTCCTCGGGTGCCTTTTGTATTGCCTCCCCACCCATGCTGTAATTTCCTGATGGCCTCCTATTACTTTTCTCATTTCCAATACCTTGCATTTCTTAGCATTAAATTTCATTTCCCAATCCTGGCTCCACTTGTGAATCTTGTTCAAATCCTCCTGTAATTCCTCACAACTCCTTGCATCCTCTATCCTTTTCATTATCTTAGCGTCGTCTGCAAACATACTTGTATAGCTTTCGACACCTTCCACCATGTCATTAACATATACAACAAACATAATCGGTCCCAACACTGAACCTTGTGGTACTCTCCTTACAACTTCTCTCCATATTGACTTCAGACCCCTGACTACTGTACTTATCTGCCTCCCTACCAAATAATCCTTCATCCATTCCAGTAGCCTTCCTTGTACTTCACCAAAATATTCCAACTTCCACATCAACCTCCTGTGAGGAACTTTATCATATGCCTTCTTTAAATTCAGATAAACACAAGCGACCCATCCTTCCCTCTCCTGTACCCCATCTATTACCCTCGAGTAAAAACTCAATAAATTTGTGATGCATGATTTCCCCTTCCTGAATCCTAATTGGGCTTTAGTTATGCTTTTTGTACTTTCCAAGTGTCTTACCCATTCATTTTTTATTATACCCTCGCATAGCTTGCACTTGTTATTGACACTGACCTGTAATTTAGAGGATCTTCCTTATTGCATCCTCTATATAAAGGCACTATGTGTGCTCTCTTCTACTTCTTTGGAACTTTACCCTCCTGTAGGCTACTCTCTATGATACTGTAGACTGGCAATAATAACTGCTCATTACATTCCTTATTTAAGAATCATACCTACAATTCCATCTGGACCTTCCTCTTTTCTTCCATCCAGTCTATTCATTCTATCCAGTAGATTTTTCCTCTCCACCTTTATGTCCCCCAGCATAACCTCCCCTCTGTCCTCTCTATTCCTATCAAACTCACTCTCTCTTGTAAATACCTCTTGGAATTTCTTCTTCATAACTTCTCAAATATTCTAATCATCTTCACCCTCCATGTTTAGCCTCTTGATTCCAACCTTCTGTTTCATTTTTCCATTTATAAACCTATGTAACAATTTAGGTTCTTTTATACATTTATCCACGATATCTTTTTCATAATTTTTCTCTGCCTCTTTTCTTGCCTCAACATAACTATTTCTTGCCTTTTTAAATGCCTCTCTATTTTCTGTGTATTCCTCCTCCGCATTCTATTCCAGGCTTCCTCCTTTCTGAATCTTGCTGTCTCACATTGTCCAGTGAACCATTCTTTTTTCTTCAGTTTACTTATCTTATATTTTGATACAGTCACCAGCACTAATAAGTATTCAGGTGTGTCTACAATAAGATCTCCATTGGAATTACTTCGTTGATGAATTTGGCCTGTTCAAAGCTTCAACCAGAGCTGTATACTTATTAGTGCTCGTGACTGTACATACTCCTTCCGTACATATTTTTCCAAATATAAGGTATTTTCTCAGCACACTTCCGGCATCCACCAGCTCTATCCAGTCTGTACCCCAAAAGAACTTTCTTTGGTTTCTAAAATCAGTCCTTCCATAATTCAACCTATTCTCCCTATGTGCTTCATCCCTCACATCTACACCTCCCTATAATATTTCCAACTCAATAAGTACACACATATCCAAAATATGTATCCAGGCTTCCTTCGAATATCCTGATCGAGTATTAATATAGCGAGCTAAAGCAAGTATGAAACAAACAAGATAAGCGTTGTCATTGTTTCACTAGTATGTCAACTGATTCAAAACTTCAACAAGACCTGGATACAAATTTTGGATTCCGAGTGTACATGATCACTTTTGTCTAGCGGACTTTTGTATGTGATGTTCCTCTATACCTAGTTTGTTCTGTCACCCATTTTGTCATCATATTCTCCACTGTCAGTTCGAGTAATGCCGCTCCCCATGAATCTGGTTTACCCATTGTATCCGTTCTCATGCTGTTTCATTACTTTGTAGTGTACAGTCACGAGCTGATGGGATGGAGACACAAGCACACTCATCATGGGGTCGCTTCTACCTGACGAGTTATGGAGGAAGAAGGGAGGGTATGGAGGGGCTGGTGGAGGGAGAAAGAACAAGAGAGACGCCAATAACCGAGGCTGTGGAGACTTTTTTCTGTATCTTGAGGATTTATGGTTGACTTTGGGCGAAGGGACTAATGGAGGTGGAGTTCGCATTAACTATATATGTATTGAATTTTAGCATTGTCATCATACTTTTAAGAGTAGGCTACTTACAGCAGAACTGTTATGACATCAGATGGGATGGGTGTCTATAAAACTTGACTTATTTAATGAAATTGCTATACTCAATGATAATTGTGTTTCAACAATAATTAATATTACACAAAATTATGAGAACCACAAGTATCCATATTTTTTATGTGAAAAGAATATTCTGTGAAACGGAATGAGACAATCGAATCTCTCCTGCAGATTATAGGCTTATTTTTGGTGAAGTGAGGGTTCAAGTCATGTGAACCACAATTCCTTTACACACACACACACACACACACACACACACACACACTACAGAAGCATGATCCCACACCTTGTTACTTTCGCAGGCTTACCAACTTAACACCCGGGGAAAAAAAATAGCTTGTTCTACGTTACATATAGTGCATTATTTGATTACAAGTAAATTTCTGCGCATAACAAGGAAATCATTAACACGTAGACATAGTAGAATAAAGCTAGTTACCATTTGTGAAATGTGAGGTGGCAGCCTTCATGGCAAAGTTAGTGAGACTCAAAAAGTTATTACATGTCCAACAAAGTGTTCTAGATACTATGGGTCGATTCCACAGTCGTTCGTTGTGGTTTGTAAGCATGTAAACAAAAGAATGTTAGCCGTTTAAATGACTGATGGGTGAATTAGTTAATGAATTTTGTAGGTAAACTATGCAGTGATCATTATTATCTAACTGTTTAATAGATTTTGTGAATGTGGATACTCAGCTTTTGGAAAATAATGAAACCTTACAAGTGTGGTTGGTTGGGAAGCTAACAAACGAATACCACTGTGGAATCTACCCTTAATTATTAATGTTAACAATCTATTACATGGTCCGTCCAATGCATTTTGAGGGGCCTGCAGAACTGTAACATTATTCTCCAGACAAAGAGAATAATATTCTAGGTTTGATACCTCTGATTTGTCCAGGTTTAATAGAAACCGTGGATTTGCGATAAACTTTAAGGCGGTAATTCTTTTTTGTTACATTGGATTGCCTTGATTCCTCCAAAGTATGCTAGGAAACAGACCAGAAGAGCAAAAATAATGGTGTTCTGTTGCTTGGAATAGCTTGGAGGATTCAGTTGGTTCAGATTTACCTACACAAAACTTCCCCCTTAACTTAATCATTTGGTATTGTAATTATTGATGAATGTTATGTTGCGATGGATAATATGTTTTATTACTTGAAACTTTTAAGCTAACTATCACACAGTTCAGTGAACAATGGTGAGTTTAGTGTGGCGAAATATCAGTTATATATTCAACTCGAAAACATTATTCAGTTATTACATATCTCTATGTCCGTCTAACTCGTATACACAACTAATTCAATTCATCCTGCCATATCTTCACTCACGTCGCTCACACGGGGTAGATTTCACAGTGGTTGGTAGTGGTTTGTAAAAAGGGAATGTGGATACTTAGTTTTTGCAAAATAATGAAGCCCTAAAATTGTGGTTGGTTGGGAAGCTAATAAACCAATACCACTGTGGAATCGGCCAACAGTAATCCCCAACCACTATAATTTTTCCTTCCCGTCTCTCCCTCCCACCAGTGAATGCTTCGAATGAAACTTTCAGCGGATGGTGCGATAGTTCTATATCAGTCAGAAGTGGCAACACTCCACCAGCCCCTCCACAACCTCTCTCTCTCTCCATAACTCGTCAGGTAGAAGCGACCCCATGATGAGTGAGCTCTTGTCTCCATCCCATCAGCTCGCGACTGTACACTGGCTCAAAGAAGTATCGCGCAGGTGGGGTGCGATGGTTCTGTAAATGATCGTTACAGCTCATGATAAACAAGCTCGTTTCCAGTAGCCATCGTCTTAGGTGTCAGAATGTTTCATGAGGGAAATGCGCGATACTTTTTTGATCGAGTGTACATACTACATGTTTGTATTAGTAACTCCTCAAATGTACCAGGTACTACTCGCATGAACATATTGTTAAAATCAGGAAATACAGCTCTCCACTGAAGGAATGTTATCACTCATCCTACCATAGCAACTAACAGACTAATTACTGCTAAGAGATGCACCCGAAACATCTCACAGTTCTTGCACAGGATACTAAGAGACAACCTTAGTTACACACACAACAACCTCTTTAAAGTTAACAATTTTCTCTTCATGAACCCTCACCCAACCTTCCTGCTCGTGTTTCAGTTTTACCAAGTTCTTTCCTTGCTCCTTACCTCTTTCCTCACTGATGTGGGCAGTAATTTAAGGGTTTGGGCACCCTTTCGACCCCAGCCACTCCCTTTCCTTTCTTCAACTGTACCTCTTTTAAATTTATTTCCTTCCTGCTTGCTGTCACACCTCTATATCACCTTTCTCTGGCGCAATATGACCTCACTGTTGTGGCACCTAATAATAATCAATCAATCAATCCTCACTGCTATTCAATTTTACTCGAAGTGCTTCGTTTTCATCCACTATTACTTCGACTCGTTGCTTCAATGCTTTGTTCTGTTCCATTAATCCATCATTTGAATGTTCATTTGTTCGACTCTCTACCCTATCCTATCCTAACCTAAGCTATCATAACCTAACCTCATCTCATTTATAACCTGTTCTATCCTATCTTAGCTTAGCATAATTAAATCTTGGTCTAACCTAACCTATAATGACCTAATCTAACTTCATCCAGCTTAAAACTAACCATCTCTACTTGGTACACACACACACACACACACACACACACACACACACTTACTTTAAATACTTAACCAACCAACCAACCACTGCATCACACACACAGACTTTAAATACTAACCCCACACACACACACACACTTACTTTAAATACTTAACCAACCAACCAACCACTGCATCACACACACACAGGCTTTAAATACTAACCCCCCCCCCCCCCCACACACACACTTAAACTACTAACCAACCACTCACTTGTCCATCTTATCCCTTAATAACGCCTTTACTTCCTTCATCTCTTGTACCATTTCCTTCCATCTCTTGGAATTCTCCTCAATATTCTATTCCATTTGTGTAACCCTTTTAATTTGAAGTTCATATTCTCTTCCTTTCCCTTCACTATCCCTCCCTTCTTCACCTCTCTCTGTTTTATCATCTGATGTTCCTCTCTGCTTAGTATTTCTCCCAGCCATGTTTAGCTAGATTAACTTTTGTCACCGACGCTTTCATTACTTTTTATTTCTTATTTTAACTATCGCCTTTCCTTTTAGGTATAAACTTTTGGAGACAGGATTTCCTCGTCCACTCACCCTTATATTAAACTTTACCAGGTGAGCCAAGTAGAGAATGTATCCGGGCTCCACTTGTTGTCTTCAAAATATCCCCAAGCTCACAGACCAATACACAAACACGTTCACTTATTACCACTGTCACCCACTACTACTGTGTGTGTGTGTTTTTTTTTTTTTTTTTTTTTCTTTTCTTTCTTTATAGAATAATGTTGTTAATGATGAGTTCTTTATTCCTTCTATGTATGTATGAATCACGTCACCCTCACTCTCCATCACAGATACAAAATATTTTAATAAACAAAGTAGGACTGATAATAAAACACTGATCTGCTACAAATGCAAACTTTTTGTGTTTATTAAATCACAGGTTACAATCAAAGCAAATAATTCCAACAAATTATTCCCAGCAACATCAGGCCACAATTATTTTTTACTCATCTGGCATTATTTCCTGACATACTTTGGGTGAATCAAGGCATTCCAATGTACCCAAAGTATAGGCTACTATCTCATTAAAATACAGCTTATATTCAAAGTACAAAAAGCAGTAAAGGTGTGTGTGTGTGTGTGTGTGTGTGTGTGTCAGTCCAACTACACTGTGTGAGAATCACTCAGTCATTTTATTCTTGATTTAGAACACACACACACACACACATTTTCTCTTTCTCCCTCTCTCTCTCATACAAGAGACAAAAACACACCAACTCTCTCTCTCTCTCTCTCTCTCTCTCTCTCTCTCTTTCTCTCTCTCTCTCTTTCTCTATCCCACTCACAAGAAACAAAAACACACACACACACACGTTATAACTCCTTATAGTAGAGTACATAGATATAATATAAGTTGTTGACATCATGTTATAACTCCTTATATTGGAGTACAACAATATAACAGCAGGTCATATATAAAAACATATCAAATTAATACAATATGCAGTTTATATTGTCATACAATAAAACATTGAAATTATTAGTAAAATGATGGTATTAGATATTATTACTGAATACATGGCATTATATTATTATTGAGATTAACATAGAATAGTTTATACCTGTTTATCAAGACTCATTCTATGTAAACAATGTTCATTATGTGATGTATGCTTCATTGTTACTGGTTGTCTGGTACTTGTGTCTGTTGGTGTGTATGTTTCCTTGTTACTGGTTGTCTGGTACTTGTGTCTGTTGGTGTGTGTGTTTCCTTGTTACTGGTTGTCTGGTACTTGTGTCTGTTGGTGTGTGTGTTTCCTTGTTACTGGTTGTCTGGTACTTGTGTCTGTTGGTGTGTGTGTTTCCTTGTTACTGGTTGTCTGGTACTTGTGTCTGTTGGTGTGTGTGTTTCCTTGTTACTGGTTGTCTGGTACTTGTGTCTGTTGGTGTGTGTGTGTTTCCTTGTTACTGGTTGTCTGGTACTTGTGTCTGTTGGTGTGTATGTTTCCTTGTTACTGGTTGTCTGGTACTTGTGTCTGTTGGTGTGTGTGTTTCCTTGTTACTGGTTGTCTGGTACTTGTGTCTGTTGGTGTGTGTGTTTCCTTGTTACTGGTTGTCTGGTACTTGTGTCTGTTGGTGTGTGTGTTTCCTTGTTACTGGTTGTCTGGTACTTGTGTCTGTTGGTGTGTGTGTTTCCTTGTTACTGGTTGTCTGGTACTTGTGTCTGTTGGTGTGTGTGTTTCCTTGTTACTGGTTGTCTGGTACTTGTGTCTGTTGGTGTGTGTGTTTCCTTGTTACTGGTTGTCTGGTACTTGTGTCTGTTGGTGTGTGTGTTTCCTTGTTACTGGTTGTCTGGTACTTGTGTCTGTTGGTGTGTGTGTTTCCTTGTTACTGGTTGTCTGGTACTTGTGTCTGTTGGTGTGTGTGTTTCCTTGTTACTGGTTGTCTGGTACTTGTGTCTGTTGGTGTGTGTGTTTCCTTGTTACTGGTTGTCTGGTACTTGTGTCTGTTGGTGTGTGTGTTTCCTTGTTACTGGTTGTCTGGTACTTGTACTCGTCCATAAAGAAGGAGTGCCAGCCTACGACACATTGGAGCAAGGAACAGCATAATGTTAATGTTCACAAACTTAATCCAAGACAAGTATATAATTACAGATATCACCGTGGCCAAGAACAAGGTCACTACTTCCAGCCTCGGTACATACAATGCCACATTCAGGATTTCTGCTTTCCACACCTGGTCACACAACGTTATGTTCTGTGTTGAGTTTGTATCTTGTTCAGAGTCATTTGTCTTGGGTACTATGTCAGATATTTCTTTTTCGATTTCCGTAATGTCTTTTTCAATGTCTGTAGTATCCTGCATAATGTCTGAAATATTAACACACATGTTGAATATTTAGAGAGAGAGTGAGAGAAATATTAACACACATGTGGAGTATAAGAGAGAGAGAGAGAGAGAGAGAGAGAGAGAGAGAGAGAGAGAGAGAGAGAGAGAGAGAGAGAGAGAGAGAGAGATAATAACTATCTCATTATCTTATCATTATAATTATATTTACCATACTTATATTGTGAAAAAGGTATTATTTCTAAACACTATAAATACTCATTATGTGTGTGTGTGTGTGTGTGTGTGTGTGTGTGTGTGTGTGTAAACCAATGAGTTGTCTGTTGGTGTGTGTGTGTGTGTGTGTAAACCACTGAGTTGTCTGTTGGTTGGTGTGTGTGTGTGTGTGGGTGTGTGTGTCTGTGTGTAGGTATATTGTGTGTGTGTAAACCAATGAGTTGTCTGTTAGTTGATGTGTGTGTGTAGGTATGTGTGTGTGTGTGTGTGTAAACCAATGAGTTGTCTGTTAGTTGATGTGTGTGTGTGTGTAGGTATGTGTGTGTGTGTGTGTGTGTGTAAACCAATGAGTTGTCTGTTAGTTAATGTGTGTGTGTAGGTATGTGTGTGTGTGTGTAAACCAATGAGTTGTTTGTTAGTTGATGTGTGTTTGTAGGTATGTGTGTGTGTGTGTGTGTAAACCAATGAGTTGTCTGTTAGTTGATGTGTGTGTGTGTAGGTATGTGTGTGTGTGTGTAAACCAATGAGTTGTCTATTAATTGATGTGTGTGTGTGTAAACCAATGAGTTGTCTATTATTTGATGTGTGTGTGTGTGTGTGTGTAGGTATGTGTGGGTGTGTTTGTGTATGTGTAAACCAATGAATTGTTTGTTAGTTGATGTGTGTGTTTGTGTGTGTGTGTGTAAACCCTTGGGTTATTTGTTGGTTGGTGTTTTCAATTATATGTATATGTGTGAGTGTGTGAGTAAACCAATGAGGTGTGTGTGTGTGTGTGTATGTGAGTGTGTGTAAGCCATTGAGTTATTTGTTGGTTGGTGTTTCCCCCTGTGTGTGTGTGTGTGTAAACCACTGAGTAATTGACATTGTTTCCCCCTGTGTGTGTGTGTGTGTAAACCACTGAGTAGTTGACATTGTTTCCCTCTGTGTGTGTGTGTGTGTGTGTGTGTGTATGTGTACCAATGAGTTATTTTTTGGTTGGTGTTTCATCCTGTGTGTGTATGTGTGTGTGTGTGTGTGTGTGTGTGTGTGTGTGTGTGTGTAAACCACTGAGTAGTTGTCATTGTTTCCCCCTGTGTGTGTGTGTGTGTGTGTGTGTGTGTACCAATGAGTTATTTTTTGGTTAGTGTTTCATCCTGTGTGTGTGTGTGTGAGTAAACCACTGAGTAGTTGACATTGTTTCCTCCTGTGTGTGTGTGTGTGTGTGTGTGTGTTGATAAGTCAGGTTGTATGTTATATGTGTATAAGATAAGTTTGGTTACACTCACCAATGGGACAGGGTTGACTCACTGTACCACACTCCTCACCATACACACAATTAATTGTAATGGTAAGGTTAGGATGGTGAGGCAGTGGTCGACTACAGTTGTGTTGTTGTATAGTCTGGTTGTGTCCTGGTGTGGTGTCAGTCACCCTCATCCAGTCTATTCCCACCTGTAATATTACATTATGATAATTACACATTCATAAACACACCTAGTATAATGTACAGTACAGTTATGGCATATAGTCCTTCACCAGGGTGTAAAGGGAAGTCTGTTCAAGGACTATGTGCTGCGACTGTACATAATGTGTATATGTGTACAGGCGTAGTCTAATGTACATAATGTGTATATGTGTACAGGCCTAGTCTAATGTACATAATGTGTATATGTGTACAGGCCTAGTCTAATGTACATAATGTGTATATGTGTACAGGCCTAGTCTAATGTACATAATGTGTATATGTGTACAGGCCTAGTCTAATGTACATAATGTGTATATGTGTACAGGCCTAGTCTAATGTATATAATGTGTATATGTGTACAGGCCTAGTCTAATGTACATAATGTGTATATGTGTACAGGCCTAGTCTAATGTACATAATGTGTATATGTGTACAGGCCTAGTCTAATGTACATAATGTGTATATGTGTACAGGCCTAGTCTAATGTACATAATGTGTATATGTGTACAGGCCTAGTCTAATGTACATAATGTGTATATGTGTACATACCTAGTCTAATGTACATAATGTGTATATGTGTACAGACCAAATGTACATAATGTATATGCGTGTATTAATATAACTGTATTCAGTGAAATACAATACACACACACACACACACACACACACACACACACACACATTCAGAAACATTACCCAAGAGAAAACTCAGAGAGGTACACACACACACACACACACACATAATCCAACACAGAATTCAGTGGTGTACACACACAACCACACACACATACACACACACATACACATTTCCTGTTGGATTCACAATATTCTCATTTTCTTTTGTCTGTGTGTATGTAATGAGTGGGTTGAATTGAAGCTTACTGATTCCTCCACACGGGACAACAAAACAGACCCCATAATCTCTCTCTCTCTCTCTCTCTCTCTCTCTCTCTCTCTCTCTCTCTCTCTCTCTCTCTCTCTCTCTCTTATTCTTATTATCATTAATATTACTATCAATATTATTAACATCATTATTAATAGTACTATTATTATTATTATTATTGTTATTATTATTACTATTATTATTATCTTTATTACGGTATTATTTTTTTATTATTTCTATAATTTCTATTGTTATTATTATTATTATTACTATTATTATAATTAATACCATTATTATTATTACTATTATTATCATTATTATTTTTATCATTATTATTTTTTTAATTATTATCATTATTATTTTTAATATTATTATTTTTATATTTACTATTTTTAATATTATTATTATTAATAATATTATCATTATGATTATTTTTATTATTATTATCATTATTAATATTATCAATATAATTTTTATTAATATTATCGTTATCATTTATATTAATATTATCATTATCATTATTATTATTATTATCATTATCATTTTTATTATTATTATTATAATTTTTATTATCATTATAATTTTTATTATCATTATTATTATGATTTTTATTATCATTATAATTACTATTATCATTATTATTATAATTTTTATTTTTATTATTATCATTATTATTATTATTATTATCATTATTATGATTATGATTATTATTATGATTATTATTATTATTACTACTACTACTATCATTACTATCATTATCATTATTATTATTATTACTTTCGTTATCATTATTATTATTATCATTATTATTTATATCACTTCCATTATCATTATTATTTCTATCATTATTATTAATATCACTTTCATTATCATTATTATTATTATTTCTATCATCATTATTAATATTATTATTATTATAATTTCTCTCTCTCTCTGTCTCTTACGATTATCATCATTATTATTATGATTACTATTATGATTATTATTATTGTTATTATTAATACTATCATTATTATAATTATTACTATAATTACTATCATTATGATTACTATTACTATCATTATCATTATAATTACTATTACTATCATTAAAATTACTATTACTATCATTATTAGTAACAATAACAATAAAAATAAAAATAACAATAACAATAACAAGAAAAATAACAATAATAATAATAATAACAAGAATAATAATAATAATAATAACAAGAAGAAGGGGAAGGAGAAGGATGAGAAGGAGAAGGAGAAGGAGAAGGAGAAGGAGAAGAAGGAGAAGGAGAAGAAAAAGAAGAAGGAGAAGAAGAAGGAGAAGAAGGAGAAGGAGAAGAAGGAGAAGGAGATGGAGAAGGAGAAGAAGGAGAAGGAGAAGGAAAAGGAGAAGAAGGTGAAGGAGAAGAAGGAGGAGAAGGAGAAGGAGAAGAAGGAGAAGAAGGAGAATGAGAAGGAGAAGAAGGAGAAGGAGAAGAAGGAGAAGGAGAAGAAGGAGAAGGAGAAGAAGTAGAATGAGAAGAAGGAGAAGAAGGAGAATGAGAAGAAGGAGGAGAAGGAGAAGGAGAAGTAGGAGAAGGAGAAGGAAAAGGAGAAGGAGAAGAAGGAGAAGATGGAGAAGGAGGAGAAGGAGAAGGAGAAGAAGAAGGAGAAGGAGGAGAACAAGAAGAAGAAGGAGAAGGAGAAGGAGAAGAAGGAGGAGAAGGAGAAGGAGAAGGAGAAGAAGAAGAAGGAGAAGGAGAAGAAAGAGAAGGAGAAGAAGGAGAAGGAGGAGAAGGAGAAGGAGAAGGAGAAGGAGAAGAAGGAGAAGAAGGAGAAGGAGAAGGAGAAGAAGGAGAAGGAGGAGAAGGAGAAGGAGAAAGAGAAGGAGAAGAAGGAGAAGGAGAAGAAGTACAAGGAGAAGAAGGAGAAGGAGAAGGAGAAGAAGGAGAAGAAGGAGAAGGAGAAGAAGAAGGAGAAGAAGAAGAAAAAGGAGTAGGAGAAGAAGGAGAAGAAGGAAAAGGAGAAGAAGTAGAAGAAGGAGAAGGAGAAGAAGGAGAAGAAGGAAAAGGAGAAGGAGAAGAAAGAGAAGGAGAAGAAGGAGAAGGAGGAGAAGGAGAAGGAGAAGGAGAAGGAGAAGAAGGAGAAGAAGGAGAAGGAGAAGGAGAAGAAGGAGAAGGAGGAGAAGGAGAAGGAGAAGGAGAAGGAGAAAAAAAAGGAGGAGAAGGAGAAGGAGAAGGAGAAGAAGGAGGAGAAGGAGAAGGAGAAGGAGAAGAAGGAGAAGGAGAAGGAGAAGGAGAAGGAGAAGGAGGAGAAGGAGAAGGAGAAGAAGGAGAAGGAGAAGGAGAAGGAGAAGGAGAAGGAGGAGTAGGAGAAGGAGAAAACAGAGAAGAAGAAGAAGGAGAAGGAGAAGAAGGAGAAGAAGGAGAAGGAGAAGGAATACAAAGGAATACAAAGGACATTCAAACAGCAACAGACCTACTGGTCCTTACGAGGCTGCTTGATTTTGCTATTCTATCTAACCTACAAGAGTGAGGGAAAGTATAGCAAAGAAGAAGGCTCCTCCCCACCCACCACTCCCTCCAGCCGAAGCTGGCAGGAAATGAAAAGATACCATGTAGTATGGAAAAACTAACATGGAATTTATATAGGACAGCAGGAAGGTTCTTACACTATGTCTTAAAATACAGTACATTTTTATATATATGACATAAAATTATTCGTGTAATACAGTACTAGCTAGCTATAAATATACCAGGGGTCTGTACTCCGCCTGGCTTACCCAGGCCCTACACTCTATGCTACGAATACTATTAACGTGGTGAGTCTGTGACTGTTCTACTCTTGTCGGAGTATATATAATAAGTGAACTGCGGTTATGTTACTAATCTTATTCGAGTGTGAATAGTTGGAGGTTCGGGTTATTTGATAGATACTTGTCTAAGTGACTTTTGAACGACTCTATTGTTGCACAGTTTATAACAGCAGAGGGCAGTCGGTTCCAAATGTTTACGATACGATTAAAAAAGAAAAATTTAGCTTCATTCGTGTTAAAACGTTTCCCGACGATCTTTAGCCCATTATTCCTGGTAATATTTCTGTTGTCGATGCTGAAGTAATTACTGGCATTTAAATTACTGAAACCTTTGAATATTTTGAAGACTTCTATAAGGTCTCTTCTTAGTCGCCGTTTGCTGAGGCTATATAGATTTAATTCCTTCAGTCGCTCCTCATAGGGCTTATTTCGTAATCTAGGGATCATTTTAGTTATTCTGCGTTGTACTCTCTCTAGTTTTTCGATGTCTTTCTTATAGTACGGGGACCACATCTGTACACAGTATTCGAGGTGAGGACGTACGAGTGAGTTATATAATGTAATAATAATATCTTCTGATTTAAATTCAAAAGTTCTACCGATAAATCCTATGAGTTTGTTTGCTGTTTTCACTACTTCTGAGCACTGCTGTCCAGGTTTTAAGTCATTTGTTATTGTGACACCGAGGTCTCGTTCCATATTTACGCTTGAGAGTTGAACGTTATTCATAGTGTATTGTACTTTACTGTTATCGTTTCCAATATGAAGAACTTTGCACTTTTCTACATTGAAATACATTTGCCACTCATTTGCCCAGTCTACCAAAGTGTCCAAATCACGCTGTAAGGTTTGCCACTCTTCTCTGGAGGTTACTTTACTCTCTAGTTTTGTGTCGTCTGCAAATTTTGATGTCTTACAAGTGAGCCCATTATCTATATCATTAATATAAATTATAAAAAGGATGGGACCCAATACTGATCCCTGAGGAACTCCACTTTGAACATTATGCCAGTCAGATGCTATCCCATTAATTACTACTCGTTGTTTACGCTCTGACAGCCAGTCTTCAAGCCATGCCTGGACTTTCCCCATAATACCGTGTGCGCCGAGTTTTCTTATCAATCGCTTGTGGGGGACCTTGTCAAATGCTTTTTGGAAATCTAGGTAAATTACGTCCACGGATCTCGACTCATCATGCATGTTATGAACGTCATAGAAAAAATCTAATAGGTTTGTGAGGCAGGACCGTCTATTACGAAAACCGTGTTGCGAGTCTTTGATTATGTCATTCTCTTCTAGGAACTTTACCATTTTGTCCCTGATAATGGTTTCCATTAGTTTACAGACTACCGATGTTAGGCTTATTGGTCGATAATTACCGGGTAGTGACTTAATTCCTTTCTTAAATATAGGTGTTACGTTAGCTGTTTTCCATTCGATTGGTACTTTCCCCGTTTTTAATGATTTCTTAAATATAACGGAAAGTGGCTTGGCTAACTCGAACTTCGCTTCCTTCAAGATTCTCGGGGAAATTTTATCTGGTCCCGGTGTTTTATTTACATTGATGGCATTTATAGCACTTATAATGTTACTTTCATCAAGTTCGCAGTTATCTAGACTTATGTCATTTACTTGTACGGTCGGGACTGGTAGTGCTTCTGTTGTATTTTCTTCATTGAATACTGATGCAAAATAATCATTTAGTATGGTAGCCATTTCTACTTCATTATCGGTATATTCGTCATTGTTATTTGCAAGTGGACCAATTACTGAAGTTAGCACTTTCTTTTTTCTTATGTAACTATAGAATTCCTTCGGGTTTGATTTACTAAGTTTTGCAATATGATTCTCAAACTCTTTCTTACTTTGTTTGATTTGCTTTTTAATTATTCGTCTAAGTCTGTCGAATTCCTGCTTATCTGACTCATCTTGTGTTTCTTTAAATTTTTTATGGGCTCGTTTTTTGGCTAATAGGTTCGTGTGAATCTCGTTATTCCACCATTTGGGTTTAAATTTTCCCGGTGAACGTCTATCACGGTACGGTATACATGATTTCACAGCACAATTTAGGTTATTTACAAATAATTCCCATGAGGCGTTGATGTCTGGGGCTTCTGTTACAGCAGTCCAATCTGTGTTACCTAAGGTACATCTTAGTTTATTAAAGTTCGCCCTTTTAAAATTAGGTACTTTTTCTGTGCTCGCGTTTTCTTCTGTCTTTGATATATTAATTTCAAATGTTATAATTCTGTGATCGCTAGAACTAAATTCGTGTCCGACTTTAACATCCTTAACTAAGTTGTCATTGGTAGTAAGAATTATATCTAGGATATTGTTTCCTCTCGTAGGAAACGTTACACGTTGGCTTAGTGCACTTTCGTTTAAATTTGTGTACAAATCGTGGCCAGAATGTGAAATTAAATTATCACCCCACTTCTGTACTGGTAGGTTAAAATCGCCAAAAATTATACAATCATCCTCGCAACAGATTTCAGCTAAACTGTCGTAGAGAACTGAATCGGTGTTTGTTGATTGATTAGGTGGTCTATATATGAGGCCCAATATTGTTTTGCATGAACGGTGTCGTAATTGTATATAGCATGCGTCTATATTATCTATTTCTGGCCTATTCACTCGTAGCGGGTGAAGACTACTTTTTACATACAAAATTACACCACCTCCGTTACGAACTGTTCTTTCGTTACTAAATATGTTATATCCTGGTATGGCATATTCTGCTAGGTAATCTCTACAGGCTGTATTTATCCAGGATTCCACGATGCCAATTATATCATAATTTTCTGTACTTACTAAGGCTTCTAGGTCGGTAAATTTATTACGTATACTCCGTGCATTGAAAAAACAGACTGTCGTCGATGACGAGTTGTATGAGGGTTTATTGTTTACGTTACGGGCGTTGTGTTCGGCTGTGCTGCGTTTTTTGATCTGTAGTTTTGAACAGCATCATTTAGTAGTCTACCGAGACGTGCTGCCCCAACACCGTTTAGGTGTAGTCCGTCTTTTTGGAAGAGAATAGGATTATTATAAAAATTGTCCCAATGGTCGATGAATTCTATTCCTTCCTGTGAACAAATTGTCTTTAATCGGCTGTTCGTACTATACGCCAGGTTATAAAACCTGTTGTCTGCATTTATCCTCGGCAGGATCCCGGAAATTATGATGTGATTAGAGTTATTCTTGTATCGTCGAATGGCTTCTCGGTATTTTTCCATTAGTTCTTCTGATCTTGTCCGCTTGATGTCGTTTGTTCCCGTATGAAGAATGAAGCATGTGTTGTTGGTGGCATTCACAGTAATGTCTTGGTGGGCCGCGGTGATGTCGTCAATACCTGCTCCTGGTATACAATAACGTTTACGGTTATTAGGGGCTCTACCACAGAACTCTTCCAGTTGACCACGGATTATGGAGTCCCCAATTAATCGGGTTTCTTCCTCATCCTCCATGGGCTCAGTAAGTACCTGGTATCGGTTGGAAGTTATTATTGGTAAGTAGGTTCTGGGAGCAGTCACCTGTCTAGTTTCGCTTGTGTTTGTCCCGGTGGACAAACGTGGTGAGTTGGTTGGTTGGGTGGCAACATGTGTAGGGGCCGGTGTAGGTGTGGAGATAGGAGCGGTAGGGGTCGTGATCCCAGGGGCATTGATAATAATCCGATGTGGGCGGGTTAATGGCGTGAGACGGGTGGGTGTAGCATGTGTGCCTCTGGTTACCTGTGAATAGAGTGGAGGTTCTTCTTGCATACCCGTAGCTATGTTCAATGAGACAAACTCCTGTAGTGAGTCATACTTCCTTTTCAACTGGCGATTTTCTTCTCTTGTTTCCTCGACTATCTTCATCATCTCGCAGAGCCGACAAATAGGGGAGGAGAAGTAATCAGTGAAGTACTGACCCGCGAATCTCCCGTTGCACGCGTTGCAAGGTTTGAGATTTTAAGGCATCTTATAGATTGGGAGACGGGGAGAGAAAACAGCAACGAAAGGAGTGGGATGGGAGAGGCAGAGAAAGGGAGGGGAGTGGGCGAAGTGAAAGGGGACGTGGGAGAGGTAGGGGTGAAGTTGTAGAGGGGGGAAGGAGTGTAGCCTGTATGTCCCAGGGGGCACAGGAGGGGTGAGGTCAGTATGGGAGGGGGAGGGAAAGTAGGGTTGAGGGCGAGGTTAGGTGAGGTCACAGGTATAGAGTCGGAAAGGCACAGGTGAGGTGAGGTAGGGTACAGGTATTAGGCACGCCTTGGGTTGGAATTTCTCTACGTCGCCAGAATAAACGATAATAACGACAATTTGACCAAATTAATATAACGTGTGCTGGATTTGAATACTTCAGAACCACGCAGCATAGACGTTAAATAACAAAACTAATTTAATATAACTTGTGCTGGGTTTGAATACTTCAGAACCACGCAGCATAGACGTTAAATAACAAAACTAATTAATACAACGTACGCTTTCTAGGACTTTCGAGAGGTCGCCTGACTATTAAACCAATAAGTATCGCTAGGATGCCGTATTTGTTTCAGAGGTTGGACATAGGTGAGTAGGGATAAAGATGGCAGAGAATGGTAGGGGGGGAGGCGGAGTAAAAGCGGGCACAGGACGGGTTAGGTGAGGTGAGGTGAAGTGGGAGGGAGATGGGAGTGGTGGAGGGGGTAAGAAGTAAAGGAGGGACAGGTACGGGGTAGGGCAAGGTGAGGTGGGACAAAGGTGTTTAGGGATAAAAAAGGATTAGTGACAGGAGGGTAGGTCAGGTAGTATCTATGGAGCGTTAGTGCAAGATTTTAATAACAATAAATATATATATTTTTTCTTTTTAAAGATAGTTAGCAAATTACTATATAGCGTACCGAAAACACGGGTTTACACACCCACGAGAATGGAAATATGCAAAAGGAGCAAGGAAAGTACTGGCGAACAATTAAGTGTGAGTAAGCTCTCTAGGGTCTTGTGGGCTGAGTCAAGGACAGTGGTTCCCTAGGGAGAGTTTCTACTGTTCCAGACAGTCTTTACAGTTCCAAGGATACGAATAAACGAGTATGTTATACACAATAAAGAAAGAATGGAATATATATAAAGATAACTGATGTACACTTTACATATATGACTAAAAGTTAAGCAGGGAGGGTTTCTCTATGTTCCGACGGCGAACTTCTACTAATTATCTGGGTAAATAATAATAATGGAAGGAGAGAAATCTGAAACAGTAATATTCAGCTAAAATGGTTAATAAATATACTAAAGAATCAACGTAGGAATCTAATAGGAAATTAAGCAATTTATATCTCTAGTTTGCTAATAGGAGAGAAGAGACTAGGATATAATTCACTAATTGTGTACTCAGCACTTCCGTTGAACTGTTGGCTATCCAAGGTCGGCGAGGGGTCACAGGAGCGGAAAGATGTTGACCCTATGGTATCTCAGTGACGACTGAGAAGAAGAAGAAGGAGAAGAAGAAGAATGAGAAGAAGGGGAAGGAGAAGAAGAAAAAGGAGAAGGAGAAGAAGGAGAAGGAGAAGAAGGAGAAGGAGAAGAAGAAGGAGAAGGAGAAGGAGAAGGAGAAGGAGGAGAAGGAGAAGGAGAAGGAGAAGAAGGAGAAGTAGAAGAAGGAGAAGAAGGAGAAGGAGGAGAAGAAAGAAAAGGAGAAGTAGAAGAAGGAGAAAGAGGAGAAGGAGAAGAAGGAGAAGGAGAAGAAGGAGAAGAAAGAGAAGGAGAAGAAGAAGGAGAAGGAGGAGAACAAGAAGAAGAAGAAGAAGGAGAAGGAGAAGAAGGAGGAGAAGGAGAAGGAGAAAGAGAAGAAGGAGAAGGAGAAGGAGAAGAAAGAGAAGGAGAAGAAGGAGAAGGAGGAGAAGGAGAAGGAGAAGGAGAAGGAGAAGAAGGAGAAGAAGGAGAAGGAGAAGGAGAAGAAGGAGAAGGAGGAGAAGGAGAAGGAGAAAGAGAAGGAGAAGAAGGAGAAGGAGAAGAAGTACAAGGAGAAGAAGGAGAAGGAGAAGGAGAAGAAGGAGAAGAAGGAGAAGGAGAAGAAGAAGGAGAAGAAGAAGAAAAAAGAGTAGGAGAAGAAGGAGAAGAAGGAAAAGGAGAAGAAGCAGAAGAAGGAGAAGGAGAAGAAGAAGGAGAAGAAGGAGAAGGAGAAGAAGGAGAAGGAGAAGAAGGAGAAGGAGAAGAAGGAGAAGGAGAAGAAGGAGAAGGAGAAGAAGGAGAAGAAGGAGAAGGAAAAGGAGAAGAAGGAGAAGGAGAAGAAGGAGAAGAAGAAGGAGAAGAAGGAGAAGGAGAAGAAGGAAAAGGAGAAGGAGAAGAAGGAGAAGAAGGAGAAGGAGAAGGAGAAGGAGAAGAAGGAGAAGGAGAAGGAGAAGGAGAAGAAGGAGGAGGAGAAGGAGAAGAAGGAGAAGAAGGAGAAGGAGATGAAGGAGGAGAAGGAGAAGGAGAAGAAGGAGAAAGAGAAGGAGAAGAAGGAGGAGAAGGAAAAGGAGAAAAAGGAGAAGGAGAAAAAGAAGAAAGAGAAGGAGAAGAAGGAGAAATAAAAGAAGGAGAAGGAGAAGGAGAAGGAGAAGGAGGAGAAGGAGAAGGAGAAGGAGAAAAAGAAGGAGGAGAAGGAGAAGGAGAAGAAGGAGAAATAAAAGAAGGAGAAGGAGAAGGAGAAGGAGAAGGAGGAGAAGGAGAAGGAGAAGGAGAAAAAGAAGGAGGAGAAGGAGAAGGAGAAGGAGAAGAAGGAGGAGAAGGAGAAGGAGAAGGAGAAGAAGGAGAAGGAGAAGGAGAAGGAGAAGGAGAAGGAGGAGAAGGAGAAGGAGAAGAAGGAGAAGGAGAAGGAGAAGGAGAAGGAGGAGAAAGAGAAGGAGAAAAAAGAGAAGAAGAAGAAGGAGAAGGAAAAGAAGGA
Source organism: Petrolisthes cinctipes (assembly GCA_033782935.1). Classification (NCBI taxonomy): domain Eukaryota; kingdom Metazoa; phylum Arthropoda; class Malacostraca; order Decapoda; family Porcellanidae; genus Petrolisthes; species Petrolisthes cinctipes. The sequence continues at coordinate 578,679 of JAWQEG010001075.1, forward strand.
GAAGAAGGAGAAGGAGAAGAAGGAGAAGAAGAAGGAGAAGAAGAAGAATGAGAAGAAGGGGAAGGAGAAGAAGAAAAAGGAGAAGGAGAAGAAGGAGAAGGAGAAGAAGGAGAAGGAGAAGAAGAAGGAGAAGGAGAAGGAGAAGGAGAAGGAGGAGAAGGAGAAGGAGAAGGAGAAGAAGGAGAAGTAGAAGAAGGAGAAGAAGGAGAAGAGAAGGAGGAGAAGAAAGAAAAGGAGAAGGAGAAGAAGGAGAAAGAGGAGAAGGAGAAGAAGGAGAAGGAGAAGAAGGAGAAGAAAGAGAAGGAGAAGAAGGAGAAGGAGAAGGAGAAGGAGAAGAAGGAGAATGAGAAGAAGGAGAAGGAGGAGAAGGGAAAAGAGAAGAAGGAGAAGAAGGAGAAGGAGAAGAAGGAGAAGGAGAAGGAGAAGAAGGAGAAGGAGGAGAAGGAGAAGGAGAAGAAGGAGAAGAAGGAGAAGGAGAAGGAGAAGAAGGAGAAGGAGAAGAAGGAGAAGGAGAAGGAGAAGGAGAAGGAGGAGAAGGAGAAGGAGAAGAAAAAGGAGAAGGAGAAGGAGGAGAAGGAGAAGAAGTAGAAGAAGGAGAAGAAGAAGAAGGAGAAGAAGAAGAATGAGAAGAAGGGGAAGGAGAAGGAGAAGGAGGAGAAGGAGAAGAAGAAGGAGAAGGAGAAGGAGAAGAAGGAGAAGGAGAAGAAGGAGAAGGAATACAAAGGAATACAAAGGACATTCAAACAGCAACAGACCTACTGGTCCTTACGAGGCTGCTTGATTTTGCTATTCTATCTAACCTACAAGAGTGAGGGAAAGTATAGCAAAGAAGAAGGCTCCTCCCCACCCACCACTCCCTCCAGCCGAAGCTGGCAGGAAATGAAAAGATACCATGTAGTATGGAAACACTAACATGGAATTTATATAGGACAGCAGGAAGGTTCTTACACTATGTCTTAAAATACAGTACATTTTTATATATATGACGTAAAATTATTCGTGTAATACAGTACTAGCTAGCTATAAATATATCAGTGGTCTGTACTCCGCCTGGCTTACCCAGGCCCTACACTCTATGCTACGAATACTATTAACGTGGTGAGTCTGTGACTGTTCTACTCTTGTCGGAGTATATATAATGTGAACTGCGGTTATGTTACTAATCTTATTCGAGTGTGAATAGTTGGAGGTTCGGGTTTTTTGCTAGATACTTGTCTAAGTGACTTTTGAACGACTCTATTGTTGCACAGTTTATAACAGCAGAGGGCAGTCGGTTCCAAATGTTTACGATACGATTAAAAAAGAAAAATTTAGCTTCATTCATGTTAAAACGTTTCCCGACGATCTTTAGCCCATTATTCCTGGTAATATTTCTGTTGTCGATGCTGAAGTAATTACTGGCATTTAAATTACTGAAACCTTTGAATATTTTGAAGTCTTCTATAAGGTCTCCTCTTAGTCGCCGTTTGCTGAGGCTATATAGATTTAATTCCTTCAGTCGCTCCTCATAGGGCTTATTTCGTAATCTAGGGATCATTTTAGTTATTCTGCGCTGTACTCTCTCTAGTTTTTCGATGTCTTTCTTATAGTACGGGGACCACATCTGTACACAGTATTCGAGGTGAGGACGTACGAGTGAGTTATATAATGTAATAATAATATCTTCTGATTTAAATTCAAAAGTTCTACCGATAAATCCTATGAGTTTGTTTGCTGTTTTCACTACTTCTGAGCACTGCTGTCCAGGTTTTAAGTCATTTGTTATTGTGACACCGAGGTCTCGTTCCATATTTACGCTTGAGAGTTGAACGTTATTCATAGTGTATTGTACTTTACTGTTATCGTTTCCAATATGAAGAACTTTGCACTTTTCTACATTGAAATACATTTGCCACTCATTTGCCCAGTCTACCAAAGTGTCCAAATCGCGCTGTAAGGTTTGCCACTCTTCTCTGGAGGTTACTTTACTCGCTAGTTTTGTGTCGTCTGCAAATTTTGATGTCTTACAAGTGAGCCCATTATCTATATCATTAATATAAATTATAAAAAGGATGGGCCCCAATACTGATCCCTGAGGAACTCCACTTTGAACATTACGCCAGTCAGATGCTATCCCATTAATTACTACTCGTTGTTTACGCTCTGACAGCCAGTCTTCCAGCCATGCCTGGACTTTCCCCATAATACCGTGTGCGCCGAGTTTTCTTATCAATCGCTTGTGGGGGACCTTGTCAAATGCTTTTTGGAAATCTAGGTAAATTACGTCCACGGATCTCGACTCATCATGCATGTTATGAACGTCATAGAAAAAATCTAATAGGTTTCTGAGGCAGGACCGTCTATTTCGAAAACCGTGTTGCGAGTCTTTGATTATGTCATTCTCTTCTAGGAACTTTACCATTTTGTCCCTGATAATGGTTTCCATTAGTTTACAGACTACCGATGTTAGGCTTATTGGTCGATAATTACCGGGTAGTGACTTAATTCCTTTCTTAAATATAGGTGTTACGTTAGCTGTTTTCCATTCGCATGGTACTTTCCCCGTTTTTAATGATTTCTTAAATATAACGGAAAGTAGCTTGGCTAACTCGAACTTCGCTTCCTTCAAGATTCTCGGGGAAATTTTATCTGGTCCCGGTGTTTTATTTACATTGATGGCATTTATAGCACTTATAATGTTACTTTCATCAAGTTCGCAGTTATCTAGACTTATGTCATTTACTTGTACAGTCGGGACTGGTAGTGCTTCTGTTGTATTTTCTTCATTGAATACTGATGCAAAATAATCATTTAGTATGGTAGCCATTTCTACTTCATTATCGGTATATTCGTCATTGTTATTTGCAAGTGGACCAATTACTGAAGTTAGCACTTTCTTTTTTCTTATGTAACTATAGAATTCCTTCGGGTTTGATTTACTAAGTTTTGCAATATGATTCTCTAACTCTTTCTTACTTTGTTTGATTTGCTTTTTAATTATTCGTCTAAGTCTGTCGAATTCCTGCTTATCTGACTCGTCTTGTGTTTCTTTAAATTTTTTATGGGGTCGTTTTTTGGCTAATAGGTTCGTGTGAATCTCGTTATTCCACCATTTGGGTTTAAATTTTCCCGGTGAACGTCTATCACGGTACGGTATACATGATTTCACAGCACAATTTAGGTTATTTACAAATAATTCCCATGAGGCGTTGATGTCTGGGGCTTCTGCTACAGCAGTCCAATCTGTGTTACCTAAGGTACATTTTAGTTTATTAAAGTTTGCCCTTTTAAAATTAGGTACTTTTTCTGTGCTCGCGTTTTCTTCTGTCCTTGATATATTAATTTCAAATGTTATAATTCTGTGATCGCTAGAACTAAATTCAGGTCCGACTTTAACATCCTTAACTAAGTTGTCATTGGTAGTAAGAATTATATCTAGGATATTGTTTCCTCTCGTAGGAAACGTTACACGTTGGCTTAGTGCACTTTCGTTTAAATTTGTTTACAAATCGTGGGCAGAATGTGAAATTAAATTATCTCCCCACTTCTGTACTGGTAGGTTAAAATCGCCAAAAATTATACAATCATCCTCGCAACAGATTTCAGCTAAACTGTCGTAGAGAACTGAATCGGTGTTTGTTGATTGATTAGGTGGTCTATATATGAGGCCCAATATTGTTTTGCATGAACGGTGTCGTAATTATATATAGCATGAGTCTATATTATCTATTTCTAGCCTATTCACTCGTAGCGGGTGAAGACTACTTTTTACGTACAAAATTACACCACCTCCGTTACGAACTGTTCTTTCGTTACTAAATATGTTATATCCTGGTATGGCATATTCTGCTAGGTAATCTCTACAGGCTGTATTTATCCAGGATTCCACGATGCCAATTATATCATAATTTTCTGTACTTACTAAGGCTTCTAGGTCGGTAAATTTATTACGTATACTCCGTGCATTGAAAAAACAGACTGTCGTCGATGTCGAGTTGTATGAGGGTTTATTATTTACGTTACGGGCGTTGTGTTCGGCTGTGCTGCGTTTTTTGATCTGTAGTTTTGAACAGCATCATTTAGTAGTCTACCGAGACGTGCTGCCCCAACACCGTTTAGGTGTAGTCCGTCTTTTTGAAAGAGAATAGGATTATTATAAAAATTGTCCCAATGGTCGATGAATTCTATTCCTTCCTGTGAACAAAGTGTCTTTAATCGGCTGTTCATGCTATACGCCAGGTTATAAAACCTGTTGTCTGCATTTATCCTCGGCAGGATCCCGGAAATTATGATGTGATTAGAGTTATTCTTGTATCGTCGAATGGCTTCTCGGTATTTTTCCATTAGTTCTTCTGATCTTGTCCGCTTGAGGTCGTTTGTTCCTGTATGAAGAATGAAGCATGTGTTGTTGGTGGCATTCACAGTAATGTCTTGGTGGGCCACGGTGATGTCGTCAATACCTGCTCCTGGTATACAATAACGTTTACGGTTATTAGGGGCTCTACCACAGAACTCTTCCAGTTGACCACGGATTATGGAGTCCCCAATTAATCGGGTTTCTTCCTCATCCTCCATGGGCTCAGTCAGTACCTGGTATCGGTTGGAAGTTATTATTGGTAAGTAGGTTCTGGGAGCAGTCACCTGTCTCGTTTCGCTTGTGTTTGCCCCGGTGGACAAACGTGGTGAGTTGGTTGGTTGGGTGGCAACATGTGTAGGGGCGGGTGTAGGTGTGGAGATAGGAGCAGTAGGGGTCGTGATCCCAGGGGCATTGATAATAATCCGATGTGGGCGGGTTAATGGCGTGAGACGGGTGGGTGTAGCATGTGTGCCTCTGGTTACCTGTGAATAGAGTGGAGGTTCTTCTTGCATACCCGTAGCTATGTTCAATGAGACAAACTCCTGTAGTGAGTCATACTTCCTTTTCAACTGGCGATTTTCTTCTCTTGTTTCCTCGACTATCTTCATCATCTCGCAGAGCCGACAAATAGGGGAGGAGAAGTAATCAGTGAAGTACTGACCCGCGAATCTCCCGTTGCACGCATTGCACGGTTTGAGATTTGAAGGCATCTTATAGATTGAGAGACGGGGAGAGAAAACAGCAACGAAAGGAGTGGGATGGGAGAGGCAGAGAAAGGGAGGGGAGGGGGCAAAGTAAAAGGGGACGTGGGAGAGGTAGGGGTAAAGTTGTAGAGGGGGGAAGGAGTGTAGCCTGTATGTCCCAGGGGACACAGGATGGGTGAGGTCAGTATGGGAGGGGGAAGGAAAGTAGGGTTGGGGGCGAGGTCAGGTGAGGTCACAGGTATAGAGCCGGAAAGGCACAGGTGAGGTGAGGTAAGGTACTGGGATTAGGCACGCCTTGGGTTGGAATTTCTCTACATCGCCAGAATAAACGATAATAACGACAATTTGACCAAATTAATATAACGTGTGCTGGGTTTGAATACTTCAGAACCACGCAGCATAGACGTTAAATAACAAAACTAATTAATACGTCGCCAGTATAAACGATAATAACGACAATTTGACCAATTTAATATAACGTGTGCTGGGTTTGAATACTTCAGAACCACGCAGCATAGACGTTAAATAACAAAACTAATTAATACAACGTTCGCTTTCTAGGACTTTCGAGAGGTCGCCTGACTAGTAAACCAATAAGTATCGCTAGGATGCCGTATTTGTTTCAGAGGTTGGATAAAGGTGTGTAGGGATAAAGAAGGCAGAGAATGGGAGAGGGAGGGCGGAGTGAAAGCGGGCACAGGACGGGTTAGGTGAGGTGAGGTGAGGTGGGGAGGAGATGGGAGTGGTGGAGGGGGTAAGAAGTAAAGGAGGGACAGGTACGGGGTAGGGCAGGGTGAGGTGGGACAAAGGTGTGTAGGGATAAAAAAGGATTAGTGATAGGAGGGTAGGTCAGGTAGTATCTATGGAGCGTTAGTGCAAGATTTTAATAACAATAAATATATATATTTTTTCTTTTAAAGATAGTTAGCAAATTAAATATATAGCGTACCGAAAACACGGGTTTACACACCCACGAGAATGGAAATATGCAAAAAGAGCAAGGAAAGTACTGGAGAACAATTAAGTGTGAATAAGCTCTCTAGGGTCTTGTGGGCTGAGTCAAGGACAGTGGTTTCCTAGGGAGAGTTTCCACTGTTCCAGACAGTCTTTACAGTTACAAGGATACGAATAAACGAGTATGTTATACACAACAAAGAAAGAATGGAATATATATAAAGATAACTGATGTACACTTTACATATATGACTAAAAGTTAAGCAGGGAGGGTTTCTCTATGTTCCGACGGCGAACTTCTACTAATTATCTGGGTAAATGATAATAATGGAAGGAGAGAAATCTGAAACAGTAATATTCAGCTTAAATGGTTAATAAATATACTAAAGAATCAACGTAGGAATCTAATAGGAAATTATGCAATTTATATCTCTAGTTTGCAAATAGGAGAGAAGAGACTAGGATATAATTCACTAATTGTGTACTCAACACTTCCGTTGAACAGTTGGCTATCCAAGGTCGGCGAGGGGTCACGGGAGCGGAAAGATGTTGACCCTATGGTATCTCAGTGACGACTGAGAAGGAGAAGAAAGAGAAGGAGAAGGAGAAAGAGAAGAAGGAGGAGAAGAATGAGAAGGAGAAGGAGAATGAGAAGGAGAAGGAGAAGGAAAAGAAGGAGAAGGAGAAGGAGAAGATGGAGAAGGAGATGAAAGAGAAGAAGGAGAATGAGAAGAAGGGGAAGGAGAAGGAGAAGGAGAAGAAGGAGAAGGAGGAGAAGGAGAAGGAGAAGAAGAAGGAGAAGGAGAAGGAGAAGAAGGAGAAGTAGAAGAAGGAGAAGAAGGAGAAGGAAAAGGAGGAGAAGGAGAAGCAAGAGAAGAAGGAGAAGGAGAAGAAGAAGAAGGAGAAGGAGGAGAAGAAGGAGAAGGAGGAGAAGGAGGAGAAGGGAAAGGAGAAGAAGTAGAAGAAGGAGACGGAGAAGGAGACGAAGGAGAATGAGAAGAAGGAGAATGAGAAGAAGGAGAAGGAGAAGAAGGAGAAGAAGGAGAAGGAGAAGAAGGAGAAGGAGAAGAAGGAGAAGGAGAAGAAGGAGAAGGAGAAGAAGAAGGAGAAGGAGAAGGAGAAGGAGAAGAAGGAGAAGGAGGAGAAGGAGAAGGAGAAAAAGAAGAAGGAGAAGAAGGAGAAGGAGAAGAAGGAGAAGGAGAAGAAGGAGAAGAAGGAGAAGGAGAAGGAGGAGAAGAAGGAGGAGAAGAAGAAGGAGAAGGAGAAGAAGGAGAAGGAGAAGAAAGAGAAGAAGGAGAAGGAGAAGGAGAAGAAGGAGAAGGAGAAGGAGAAGAAGGAGAATGAGAAGAAGGAATACAAAGGAATACAAAGGACATTCAAACAGCAACAGACCTACTGGTCCAAAGGAGAAGGAGAAGAAGGAGAAGGAGAAGGAGAAGTAGGAGAAAAAAGAGAAGAAGGTGAAGGAGAAGAAGGAGGAGAAGGAGAAGGAGAAGAAGGAGAAGGAGAAGGAGAAGAAGGAGAAGGAGAAGAAGGAGAAGGAGAAGAAGGAGAAGGAGAAAAAGGAGAAGGAGAAGAAGAAGGAGAAGAAGGAGAAGGAGAAGAAGGAGAAGGAGAAGAAGGAGAAGGAGAAAGAGAAGAAGGAGAAGAAGGAGGAGAAGAATAAGAAGGAGAAGGAGAAGGAGGAGAAGGAGAAGGAGAAGGAAAACAAGGAGAAAGAGAAGGAGGAGAAGGAGAAGGAGAAGAAAGAGAAGAAGGAGAATGAGAAGAAGGGGAAGGAGAAGGAGAAGGAGGAGAAGGGGAAGGAAAAGAAGAAGGAGAAGGAGGAGAAGGAGAAGAAGGAGAAGGAGGAGAAGGAGGAGAAGGGAAAGGAGAAGAAGTAGAAGAAGGAGAAGGAGAAGGAGACGAAGGAGAATGAGAAGAAGGAGAAGGAGAAGAAGGAGAAGGAGAAGAAGGAGAAGAAGGAGAAGGAGAGGAAGGAGAAGAATGAGAAGGAGAAGGAGAAGGAGAAGAATGAGAAGGAGAAGGAGAATGAGAAGGAGAAGGAGAAGGAAAAGAAGGAGAAGGAGAAGGAGGAGAAAGAGAAGAAGGAGAATGAGAAGAAGGGGAAGGAGAAGGAGAAGGAGGAGAAGGAGAAGGAGAAGAAGAAGGAGAATGAGAAGAAGGAGAAGGAGAAGAAGGAGAAGGAGAAGGAGGAGAAGGAGAAGGAGAAGAAGAAGGAGAAGGAGAAGGAGAAGAAGTAGAAGAAGGAGAAGAAGGAGAAGGAAAAGGAGGAGAAGGAGAAGGAGAAGCAAGAGAAGAAGGAGAAGGAGAAAAAGAAGAAGGAGAAGGAGGAGAAGGAGAAGAAGGAGAAGGAGGAGAAGGAGGAGAAGGGAAAGGAGAAGAAGTAGAAGAAGGAGAAGGAGACGAAGGAGAATGAGAAGAAGGAGAAGGAGAAGAAGGAGAAGGAGAAGAAGGAGAAGAAGGAGAAGGAGAAGAAGGAGAAGGAGAAGAAGGAGAAGAAGGAGAAGGAGAAGAAGAAGGAGAAGGAGAAGGAGAAGGAGAAGGAGAAGAAGGAGAAGGAGGAGAAGGAGAAGGAGAAAAAGGAGAAGGAGAAGAAGGAGAAGGAGAAGAAGGAGAAGGAGGAGAAGGAGAAGAAGGAGAAGGAGAAGGAGGAGAAGAAGGAGGAGAAGAAGAAGGAGAAGGAGAAGAAGGAGAACGAGAAGAAAGAGAAGAAGGAGAAGGAGAAGGAGAAGAAGGAGAAGGAGAAGGAGAAGAAGGAGAATGAGGTGAAGGAGAAGGGAAAGGAGAAAAAGGAGAAGAAGGTGAAGGAGAAGAAGGAGAATGAGAAGAGGAAGAAGGAGAAGAAGGAGAAGGAGAAGGAGAAGGAGAAGAAGAAGGAGAAGGAGAAGGAGAAGACGGAGAAGGAGAAGAAGGAGAAGGAGGAGAAGGAGAAGGAGAAGAAGAAGAAGAAGGAGAAGGAGAAGAAGGAGAAGAAGTAGAAGAAGGAGAAGAAGGAGAAGGAGGAGAAGGAGAAGGAGAAGGAGAAGGAGAAGGAGGCGAAGGAGAAGGAGGAGAAGGAGAAGAAAGAGAAGAAGGAGAAGAAGAAGGAGAAGAAGGAGAAGGAGGAAAAGGAGAAGAAGGAGAAGGAGGAGAAGGAGAAGGAGGAGAAGGGAAAGGAGAAGAAGGAGAAGAAGGAGAGGGAGAAGGAGAAGAAGGAGAATGAGAAGAAGGAATACAAAGGAATACAAAGGACATTCAAACAGCAACAGACCTACTGGTCCAAAGGAGAAGGAGAAGAAGGAGAAGGAGAAGGAGAAGTAGGATAAAAAGGAGAAGAAGGTGAAGGAGAAGAAGGAGGAGAAGGAGAAGGAGAAGAAGGAGAAGAAGGAGAAGGAGAAGGAGAAGAAGGAGAAGAAGAAGAAGGAGAAGGAGAAGAAGGAGAAGAAGGAGAAGGAGAAAAAGGAGAAGGAGAAGAAGAAGGAGAAGAAGGAGAAGGAGAAGGAGAAGAAGGAGAAGGAGAAGAAGGAGAAGGAGAAAGAGAAGAAGGAGAAGAAGGAGGAGAAGAATAAGAAGGAGAAGGAGAAGGAGGAGAAGGAGAAGGAGAAGGAGAAGGAAAAGAAGGAGAAAGAGAAGGAGGAGAAGGAGAAGGAGAAGAAAGAGAAGAAGGAGAATGAGAAGAAGAGGAAGGAGAAGGAGAAGGAGGAGAAGGGGAAGGAAAAGAAGAAGGAGAAGGAGAAGGAGAAGAAGGAGAAGGAGAAGAAGGAGAAGGAGAAGGAGGAGAAGGAGAAGGAGAAGAAGAAAGAGAAGGAGAAGGAGAAGAAGGAGAAGTAGAAGAAGGAGAAGAAGGAGAAGGAGAAGCAAGAGAAGAAGGAGAAGGAGAAGGAGAAGAAGGAGAAGGAGGAGAAGGAGAAGAAGGAGAAGGAGGATAAGGAGAAGGAGGAGAAGGGAAAGGAGAAGAAGGAGAAGGAGAAGGAGACGAAGGAGAAGGAGAAGAAGGAGAAGGAGAAGAAGTAGAAGGAGAAGGAGAAGAAGGAGAAGGAGAAGAAGGAGAAGGAGAAGAAGGAGAAGGAGAAGAAGGAGAAGGAGAAGAAGAAGGAAAAGGAGAAGGAGAAGGAGAAGGAGGAAAAGGAGAAGAAGGAGAAGGAGGAGAAGGAGAAGGACGAGAAGGAGAAGGAGAAGGAGAAGGAGAAAAAGATGAAGGAGAAGAAGGAGAAGGAGAAGAAGGAGAAGGAGAAGGAGGAGAAGGAGAAGAAGGAGAAGGAGAAGGTGGAGAAGAAGGAGGAGAAGGAGAAGGAGAAGAAGGAGAAGAAGGAGAATGAGAAGAAAGAGAAGAAGGAGAAGGAGAAGGAGAAGAAGGAGAAGGAGAAGGAGAAGAAGGAGAATGAGAAGAAGGAGAAGGAGGAGAAGGGAAAGGAGAAAAAGGAGAAGAAGGAGAAGGAGAAGAAGGAGAATGAGAAGAAGGAGAAGGAGAAGAAGGAGAAGGAGAAGGAGAAGAAGGAGAAAAAGGAGAAGGAGAAGAAGGAGAAGGAGAAGAAGGAAAAGGAGAAGAAGGAAAAGGAGAAGGAGAAGGAGAAGGAGGAGAAGGAGAAGGAGAAGAAGAAGGAGAAGGAGAAGGAGAAGGAGGAGAAGGAGAAGGAGAAGGAGAATGAGGAGAAGGAGAAGGAGAAGAAAGAGAAGAAGGAGAAGGAGGAGAAGGAGGAAAAGGAGAAGGAAAAGAAGGAGAAGGAGGAGAAGAAGGAGAAGAAGGAGAAGGAGAAGAAGGAGAAAGAGAAGGAGAAGAAGGAGAAGGAGGAGAAGGAGATTAAGGAAAAGAAGGAGAAGGAAGAGAAGGAGAAGAAGAAATAATGATAATAATGAGAGGGATACAGTTAATAATGATAATAATGAGAGGGATATAGTTAATAATGATAATAATGAGAGGGATATAGTTAATAATGATAATAATGAGAGGGATATAGTTAATAATGATAATAATGAGAGGGATATAGTTAATAATGATAATAATGAGAGGGATATAGTTAATAATGATAATAATGAGAGGGATATAGTTAATAATGATAATTAATAAGAGGGATATAGTTAATAATGATAATAATGAGAGGGATATAGTTAATAATGATAATAATGAGAGGGATATAGTTAATAATGATAATAATGAAAGGGATATAGTTAATAATGATAATATTGAGAGGGATATAGTTAATAATGAGAAGGAAAAAGGTAATAATGATAATAATGAGAGGGATATAGTTAATAATTATAATAATGAGAGGGATATAGTTAATAATGATAATAAAGAGAGGGATATAGTTAATAATGATAATAATGAAAGGGATATAGTTAATA
>JAWQEG010001075.1:595000-602310 GCA_033782935.1 Petrolisthes cinctipes
TGACTTATTTACATTTAATTTATCAATACATTTTATTACGTCACTTTCAGTTATGCTGATATTACTTAATACCTCGGTATTTTCATTTTGGACTGTTGTTACTGCTGGTATATCGTTCGGGTTTTCTGTAGTAAAGACTGATGCAAAGAAAGCGTTGAGGATACCACTCATTCGCTCTTCATCTGTCGTAAAGTCCCCATTCTCATCAAGTAGTGGTCCGATAGTTGACGTGAGTACTTTCTTATGCCGAATATAACTGTAGAACTCTCTCGGATTTGTCTTACTTTGATTTGCAACGTGTTTTTCAATGGCCTTTTTACTCTGTTTGATTAACATTTTGGCTTTTCTTCGTAAGTCTGAAAACTTGGCCCGCTCGTTATTGTCGTCTGTGATTTTTACTCTATTATGGGCGTTCTTTTTGGAGCGTAAACAGTCGGCTATCTCTTTACTCCACCACTTGGGCTTTAAGTTTTGTGCTGAACGTCGGTTTTTTAACGGTATGCTATCTTTGACTGCTTTTGCGTACGCATTAGTGAAAAAGTTCCATTGTGTATTAATGTTAATAGTGTCTCGCAGACATTTCTAATCGGTATCTTTTAGTATCGCTCTGAGTTTGTGAAAATTAGCTTTTCTAAAGTCGGGGATTTTTTCGTAGCTGTAATTTATTTCGCTTCTATTGAAATTTATACTGAAAGTGATTATGCGGTGGTCGCTATTAGTAAACTCATCACCCACGTTAATATTCGCTATCAAGTCTTCTTTTGTTGCAAATACTAGGTCAAGAACGTTATTTCCACGAGTTGGACTATTAACAAATTGGATAAGAGAGCTCTCTTGTAAGTTATTATAAAGGTCTTGACCATAGTGAGCTGATAATGGTTCTCCCCACTTTGTTACTGGTAAATTAAAATCGCCAAGAATTACGGCTTCTTGCGTGTTACTCATCTCGTTAATTTGTTCATAGATATCACGGTCGGTTTGTACTGGTTGAGCTGGGGGTCTGTATAATAAGGCTAACAAAAGTTTCATCCCAAATTTATTTCTAATGAGTATATATAGTGTGTCTACGTTAGCGATATGGGGCTTTGATAATAGGATCGGTTTGAGGTCATCTTTAATATATAATAGTACTCCACCTCCCCTTTTATTTGTTCGACCTTTCTCAAATATTATATAGCCAGGAATTTTATACTCTGCTAGGAAGTCTCTATTTTCAGTATTTAGCCACGATTCTGTAATGCCGATTATATCATAATTTTCTGTGAGCGTTATTTCCTCTAGATCTGTGAATTTGTTATGGATGCTGCGAGCGTTAACATAAAAAACCTTTAGACTATTTCGGTTGGGTAACTGCACGTTTGCCCGTGTTATTTTGTTTGTTCGTATTACGTTACCTGACCTTGAAGTACCTGGGCAGTCCCGTTTTTTGTACGATGGTTGATGACCGCGTCGTTTAGCAAACGTCCAAAACGGGCTGCTCCTACCTGATTCAGATGGACACCATCATCTGAGAACAACGAGTCATCAAAATAAAAGTTGTCCCATGTGTTGACGAAATCGACGTTCTCCTCGTCGCAGATGTTGGCAAGTCGTCTGTTGATACTAGTAGCGGTGTTGAAGAAACGGGTGTCTGCTTGTCTCCGGGGGATGATTCCAGAAAGTATGATGTTGTTCGTCTTTTCCTTGAACTTCGCAATCATCTGTCGGTACTTGTTGAGGAGCTCTTCCGATCTGGTCTTCAATACATCGTTAGTTCCAACGTGGATGACGTACGTGGTGTTGTCGGGGGCCAGGCTTGTCACTTCGTCCACTGATTCAATCAAGTTGTCTAGGCCGCCACCCGGGATGCAAAATCGCTTCCTCGACTTGGGTCATCGGCCACAAAACTCGGTGAGTTGACCCCTTACCATGGAGTCACCAACCAGCCTGGCCTCGGTGTCGTCTTCATCGTCGTCTTGGGCCAGGAGAGAGAGAGAGAGAGAGAGAGAGAGAGAGAGAGAGAGAGAGAGAGAGAGAGAGAGAGAGAGAGAGAGAGAGAGAGAGTTACATAGAGTTACATAGAAACACAGACCACAACAGACCTTACGGTCCAAACGAGGTGACCTGATTAGAAGGTTACTGGTAGAGAATGAATTACTCCCCAGTGATAGTCGTAGGTAAGGATAGCAAAGTAGAAGGCTCTCTCCCCACCCTCCACTCCCTCCGGCCTGAGCCGTACAGGAAATAAAGTCAGGAATGGGAACCTTGTGGGGTTGGCAGAAATACTCCACAAGGAGATTTTTTTATAGGAAAGATAGAAAGTAGGTGAAATTTGGCTAACTTGCCACATGTAATGGGCAATAATTATTCATTAGTAAACATTGTAAGTCGGGGATTAGACGCAAGGTGTTTATCTAAGCGACGTTTGAAGCTGTCTACGGTGTTACAGTCAATTACGTTACGGGGAAGCCCATTCCATAAGTTGACGACTCGGTTAAAAAAGAAATTCTTTGATTCGTGCGAATTAAAAGATTTGCCTATGATTTTGCAGCCGTTTCCTCTCGTGTAGTTTGATTGATCAATAGTGAAATATTTGTTGCAGTCCATATTATCAATGCCTTTGATTATTTTAAATACCTGGATTAAGTCACCTCTCAGTCTACGTTTTGACAATGGGAATAGATTTAATTCGCTTAGCCGCTCATCGTACGTTTTATTTCTCAGACTTGGTATCATTTTAGTAACTCTACGTTGGACTCGTTCCAATTTTGCTATATCTTTCTGGTAATACGGGCACCAGGCTTGAACACAATACTCCATAAGGGGACGGACCAAGGAATTATACAAAGTAAGGATTGTGTCTTTAGATTTATACTCGAATGCTCTGCCGATAAAGCCGATAGTTTTATTTGCTTTTTTAATTACTTCCGTACACTGCTGACTGGGTTTTAGGTTACTTGATACTGTTACCCCTAAGTCTGTCTCTCGATCCAAGCTTTTAAGTTGCTTACCATTTAACGAGTAGTTTGCTGCTACGTTATGATGTCCGATGTGGAGCACTTTACATTTATCTGAAATGAAGGACATTTGCCAAGTTTTCGCCCAATTTGACAATTTTTCGAGATTATCTTGCATTTCTTTAGTCTGTGCGTTAGTGAGTACTGTATTTGCAATTTTGGTGTCATCGGCAAACTTCGATATTATGCATGAGAGGCCTTCGTCTATGTCGTTTATGTAAACTAGGAATAGGATTGGCCCTAAAACTGTCCCCTGTGGCACCCCGCTTGTAACGCCTGTCCAGCTAGAGGATTTTCCATTTATTACCACGCGTTGTTTTCGGTTTCTTAGCCAGTTTTCTATCCATCTTACGGTATCGCCTTGGATTCTATGTGATTTTAGTTTAGATATTAAGCGTTTATGGGGAACTTTGTCAAAGGCCTTTTGGAAATCTAGATAAATTATGTCTACTGCTTTACTTTTATCATATTCATTGAAGATGTCATTTAAAAAGTCTAATAGGTTCGTTAGGCAAGAGCGTTTGTTACGAAAACCGTGTTGAGTGTCTCTATGTAAGTTGTTTTCCTCTAAGTGATTTGTAAGTTTATCTCGTATGATTGTCTCTAGCATTTTGCATACGACTGAGGTTAGGCTGATAGGGCGATAGTTACTAGGTAGGGATTTGCTGCCTTTTTTAAATATTGGTGTTACGTTAGCGAGTTTCCATTCGTCAGGTATTGTTCCAGTGTGTAAAGAATAGTTAAAGAGCAGAGTCAGAGGTTTTACTATTTCGCTTTTTGCTTCCTTTAATACGTGAGGGGAGATCGTGTCTGGCCCAGGTGACTTATTTACATTTAATTTATCAATACATTTTATTACGTCACTTTCAGTTATGCTGATATTACTTAATACCTCGGTATTTTCATTTTGGACTGTTGTTACTGCTGGTATATCGTTCGGGTTTTCTGTAGTAAAGACTGATGCAAAGAAAGCGTTGAGGATACCACTCATTCGCTCTTCATCTGTCGTAAAGTCCCCATTCTCATCAAGTAGTGGTCCGATAGTTGACGTGAGTACTTTCTTATGCCGAATATAACTGTAGAACTCTCTCGGATTTGTCTTACTTTGATTTGCAACGTGTTTTTCAATGGCCTTTTTACTCTGTTTGATTAACATTTTGGCTTTTCTTCGTAAGTCTGAAAACTTGGCCCGCTCGTTATTGTCGTCTGTGATTTTTACTCTATTATGGGCGTTCTTTTTGGAGCGTAAACAGTCGGCTATCTCTTTACTCCACCACTTGGGCTTTAAGTTTTGTGCTGAACGTCGGTTTTTTAACGGTATGCTATCTTTGACTGCTTTTGCGTACGCATTAGTGAAAAAGTTCCATTGTGTATTAATGTTAATAGTGTCTCGCAGACATTTCTAATCGGTATCTTTTAGTATCGCTCTGAGTTTGTGAAAATTAGCTTTTCTAAAGTCGGGGATTTTTTCGTAGCTGTAATTTATTTCGCTTCTATTGAAATTTATACTGAAAGTGATTATGCGGTGGTCGCTATTAGTAAACTCATCACCCACGTTAATATTCGCTATCAAGTCTTCTTTTGTTGCAAATACTAGGTCAAGAACGTTATTTCCACGAGTTGGACTATTAACAAATTGGATAAGAGAGCTCTCTTGTAAGTTATTATAAAGGTCTTGACCATAGTGAGCTGATAATGGTTCTCCCCACTTTGTTACTGGTAAATTAAAATCGCCAAGAATTACGGCTTCTTGCGTGTTACTCATCTCGTTAATTTGTTCATAGATATCACGGTCGGTTTGTACTGGTTGAGCTGGGGGTCTGTATAATAAGGCTAACAAAAGTTTCATCCCAAATTTATTTCTAATGAGTATATATAGTGTGTCTACGTTAGCGATATGGGGCTTTGATAATAGGATCGGTTTGAGGTCATCTTTAATATATAATAGTACTCCACCTCCCCTTTTATTTGTTCGACCTTTCTCAAATATTATATAGCCAGGAATTTTATACTCTGCTAGGAAGTCTCTATTTTCAGTATTTAGCCACGATTCTGTAATGCCGATTATATCATAATTTTCTGTGAGCGTTATTTCCTCTAGATCTGTGAATTTGTTATGGATGCTGCGAGCGTTAACATAAAAAACCTTTAGACTATTTCGGTTGGGTAACTGCACGTTTGCCCGTGTTATTTTGTTTGTTCGTATTACGTTACCTGACCTTGAAGTACCTGGGCAGTCCCGTTTTTTGTACGATGGTTGATGACCGCGTCGTTTAGCAAACGTCCAAAACGGGCTGCTCCTACCTGATTCAGATGGACACCATCATCTGAGAACAACGAGTCATCAAAATAAAAGTTGTCCCATGTGTTGACGAAATCGACGTTCTCCTCGTCGCAGATGTTGGCAAGTCGTCTGTTGATACTAGTAGCGGTGTTGAAGAAACGGGTGTCTGCTTGTCTCCGGGGGATGATTCCAGAAAGTATGATGTTGTTCGTCTTTTCCTTGAACTTCGCAATCATCTGTCGGTACTTGTTGAGGAGCTCTTCCGATCTGGTCTTCAATACATCGTTAGTTCCAACGTGGATGACGTACGTGGTGTTGTCGGGGGCCAGGCTTGTCACTTCGTCCACTGATTCAATCAAGTTGTCTAGGCCGCCACCCGGGATGCAAAATCGCTTCCTCGACTTGGGTCATCGGCCACAAAACTCGGTGAGTTGACCCCTTACCATGGAGTCACCAACCAGCCTGGCCTCGGTGTCGTCTTCATCGTCGTCTTGGGCCAGGAGAGAGAGAGAGAGAGAGAGAGAGAGAGAGAGAGAGAGAGAGAGAGAGAGAGAGAGAGAGAGAGAGAGAGAGAGAGTTACATAGAGTTACATAGAAACACAGACCACAACAGACCTTACGGTCCAAACGAGGTGACCTGATTAGAAGGTTACTGGTAGAGAATGAATTACTCCCCAGTGATAGTCGTAGGTAAGGATAGCAAAGTAGAAGGCTCTCTCCCCACCCTCCACTCCCTCCGGCCTGAGCCGTACAGGAAATAAAGTCAGGAATGGGAACCTTGTGGGGTTGGCAGAAATACTCCACAAGGAGATTTTTTTATAGGAAAGATAGAAAGTAGGTGAAATTTGGCTAACTTGCCACATGTAATGGGCAATAATTATTCATTAGTAAACATTGTAAGTCGGGGATTAGACGCAAGGTGTTTATCTAAGCGACGTTTGAAGCTGTCTACGGTGTTACAGTCAATTACGTTACGGGGAAGCCCATTCCATAAGTTGACGACTCGGTTAAAAAAGAAATTCTTTGATTCGTGCGAATTAAAAGATTTGCCTATGATTTTGCAGCCGTTTCCTCTCGTGTAGTTTGATTGATCAATAGTGAAATATTTGTTGCAGTCCATATTATCAATGCCTTTGATTATTTTAAATACCTGGATTAAGTCACCTCTCAGTCTACGTTTTGACAATGGGAATAGATTTAATTCGCTTAGCCGCTCATCGTACGTTTTATTTCTCAGACTTGGTATCATTTTAGTAACTCTACGTTGGACTCGTTCCAATTTTGCTATATCTTTCTGGTAATACGGGCACCAGGCTTGAACACAATACTCCATAAGGGGACGGACCAAGGAATTATACAAAGTAAGGATTGTGTCTTTAGATTTATACTCGAATGCTCTGCCGATAAAGCCGATAGTTTTATTTGCTTTTTTAATTACTTCCGTACACTGCTGACTGGGTTTTAGGTTACTTGATACTGTTACCCCTAAGTCTGTCTCTCGATCCAAGCTTTTAAGTTGCTTACCATTTAACGAGTAGTTTGCTGCTACGTTATGATGTCCGATGTGGAGCACTTTACATTTATCTGAAATGAAGGACATTTGCCAAGTTTTCGCCCAATTTGACAATTTTTCGAGATTATCTTGCATTTCTTTAGTCTGTGCGTTAGTGAGTACTGTATTTGCAATTTTGGTGTCATCGGCAAACTTCGATATTATGCATGAGAGGCCTTCGTCTATGTCGTTTATGTAAACTAGGAATAGGATTGGCCCTAAAACTGTCCCCTGTGGCACCCCGCTTGTAACGCCTGTCCAGCTAGAGGATTTTCCATTTATTACCACGCGTTGTTTTCGGTTTCTTAGCCAGTTTTCTATCCATCTTACGGTATCGCCTTGGATTCTATGTGATTTTAGTTTAGATATTAAGCGTTTATGGGGAACTTTGTCAAAGGCCTTTTGGAAATCTAGATAAATTATGTCTACTGCTTTACTTTTATCATATTCATTGAAGATGTCATTTAAAAAGTCTAAT
>JAWQEG010001076.1:0-32500 GCA_033782935.1 Petrolisthes cinctipes
GTATCCAAGACTGTCCTCATATACAGTAACCTTTCACCCAAACAGTAACTTATTGTAATGTTTGTATCCAAGACTGTCTTCATATACAGTAACCTTTCACCCCAAACAGTAACTTATTGTAATGTTTGTATCCAAGACTGTCTTCATATACAGTAACCTTTCACCCAAACAGTAACTTATTGTAATGTTTGTATCCAAGACTGTCCTCATATACAGTAACCTTTCACCCAAACAGTAACTTATTGTAATGTTTGTATCCAAGACTGTCTTCATATACAGTAACCTTTCACCCAAACAGTAACTTATTGTAATGTTTGTATCCAAGACTGTCTTCATATACAGTAACCTTTCACCCAAACAGTAACTTATTGTAATGTTTGTATCCAAGACTGTCTTCATATACAGTAACCTTTCACCCAAACAGTAACTTATTGTAATGTTTGTATCCAAGACTGTCCTCATATACAGTAACCTTTCACCCAAACAGTAACTTATTGTAATGTTTGTATCCAAGACTGTCTTCATATACAGTA
Source organism: Petrolisthes cinctipes (assembly GCA_033782935.1). Taxonomy (NCBI): domain Eukaryota; kingdom Metazoa; phylum Arthropoda; class Malacostraca; order Decapoda; family Porcellanidae; genus Petrolisthes; species Petrolisthes cinctipes. The sequence goes on from JAWQEG010001076.1 coordinate 534, forward strand.
ACCTTTCACCCAAGTAGTAACTTATTGTAATGTTTGTATCCAAGACTGTCCTCACATTATCTAACCAGTCAATAAACCACAGGGTAAAATGGTGCACAAAATGTTTCTTTACTCCTTTCTTTCCATAAAGCCACAAAATGTTTAGTCTCTCTTTACTCTCTATCCATAAACTCACAAAATGTTTAGTCTCTCATTTTCTTTACTACTCTCTCTCCTTAAAGCCATAAAATGTTTAGTCTCTCTTTACTCTCTATCCATAAGCCCATAAAGTGTTTAGTCTCTCTTTTCCTGTACTACTTTCTATCCACAATATTAATCTTCAGTAATTCAGAGAAACTATGGTGATGACATTAAGTTAAGGGAAACCTTTACTTTTGGTACATTAGTGTTGAGTCCTCCAAAACATGCCACGAGCAGAACCACATAAAAATAAAATAAAAAAAAACTAGAGAGCAATGCAGAGGACTTGGCCAACCAACTTTTGTACACGAAGGTATACTACCTTACTGACACATATTGATGTTAGTGATCGTTCCCAAGGACAGATACAGTGGTGCACATGAATTATTTGGGGTATCAACTGCCTGGCTGCATGGGAGACAATGTGCTTTATCTATATTTATCTATTTTTAAAATTATGAAAATATATTATAGGCTCACGCCTTTAATTCCTTCACTTTTTCGGTAAATGTAGGTAATGAAAAAAATATATATACACTAAAAATGTATACAACTGTGTAAATACTTATCTGCAACTTTTAACATTGGAAAGTGAATTATGTGTGAATGTATGACTGTGTAAGGAGGAATAAATTACCCGTAAAATTCACCAAAGTATAATATTATCATCCCCTTTAACTAATCCTGCCTGAGGTGAGAGTGGGAGTGTAGAGAGGAAGGAGATATTACTAACCATAAGAGGGATTACCAAACCAAACAGGATTGCACTTCAAGACACCTTTACAGAAACACACAAACTCACAAGTAGCCAAATACCAACTATTCACAATTAACCTTTAACATTACATTACTACTAATACTATTTATTACTTTACTATTGTTATTACACAACCATTCTGAAATATCCTTTACTATTACATTATTACATAGGCTATATAATACTATTTATTACTTTACACAACCATTCTAACATTTAATATTATTATGTAGACATTGTAGAGGTACAGTCAGCGACAAATGTCCTGTCGCCAAATCGGCCAAGTCATAAAGTAAGTATGGAAATATAAGCTTCACACACAGGCTCGTAAACTAAAAAAAAAAAATAAGAGAGGTTTATTAATTTACCTCGTGGATTATGTAACTGTGTATTGGTGAAAGTATTTGTATGATTATTAACCTTTATGTTATCCTTTATAAAGCAATGAGGGAGATGACAGGATATTTACCTACGACTGTACAAAGTAATAGAAGAAGTATAATTATATATATAACATTTAAAGTATAAAATGATTGGTAAATATCAATAATTTATCAACATACACACACAGGTAAGAAAATAATACTCTCCTGTTTTAATACATACATACACACATACACACACATAAGCATGACAGACAGCCAGCCTGCAACAATGTGATGCAACGAACATCAACAAAAAAGTGGTCGAGTTAGCCAAGTCGGGGCTAGATGAATGTAAACTATATTGATGGTGTAAAAGAGAATATATATTGTATATGTATATACTGTATATGACACTGTTGAGGGACATCACTTACCAAACAATATAATGTATACTGAAGGGTGTTTATATTTTTAATCCTGGTAAAAAAACACGGATTCTCTTCAAAGTTATATAACCTAAGCTACACATTTTGTGTACACTTCACTGTTTATAATAAGTTGCAGATGAAATACCTACAATTTAATAAAGTGTTAGTGTGCTGTATTTTGTCTTGGATTCAATTACATTTATCGAAAATGAAATTAATAAAAAATTAATGAAGGAGCCGGGAAATTGGAGTATGCCTTCATGTATGTTGTGTTGCACATGTTTTGAAGACAAGAAATGGAAACACACAGAGAGGCTCAGTGTGACGTCATCCATCCATTGGCCCAGACAGTCTATTACCCATTCCAGCCACCACACCCTTCTCCTCCTCCTCCTCTTCTTCTTCTTCTTCCTCCTCCTCCTCCTCCTCCTCCTCCTCCCTCCAGGCTAATAGCAACATAATAGTAACCTGCAAGTTTTAGGTTTATTTGGGTGTCTCTCTGGGTACTACAGTAAGTTCAGAACAAATGACAAAAAGAGCTACAAACTAATGTAAATAATTCTGACACATACACACATACACACCATCATCATATACTCTTTCTTTTCCATGCACCACTATATCTCTCTGCTTTAGCCTTGATGATAACATACATAACAACAACAACAACATCATGAAACACTATCACGTATCCTCCTCAGCCGATATCGCTTATAGGAGAGATATGATAGTGAATTATATATTCTTATCGATTCCACTAAAACCATTCAGACTGACAACCAACCCAAACACTCAGGGTTTAAGCTGATGACTTGAGAATATGCGACCCATATTTCTCTTAAAAGATGTGATAGGGTGTGTGTGTGTGTGTGTGTGTGTGTGTGTGTGTGTGTGTGTGTGTGTGTGTGTGTGTGTGTGTGTGTGTGTGTGTGAAAGAGTAGTGGGTACGTGTGAGACTTGAAGGTAAAAGAGGGTTGTGTGTGTGTGTGTGTATAAAATAGGACAGTGAGGTAAACAAGGGTACGACAGTGACGTGCATAGTGTGGTTATAATTATATGACAGTGACAAATATATGAGGTGATAAAAACAACAGACAGTGATGTGAGTTTATACCTGTAATATGGTGGTGGTGAGAGGCAGTTGTAAGTGTAATGTGGAAGTGTAATATGGTGGTGGTGGTGAGAGGCAGTGTAAGTGTAGTGTGGAAGTGTAATATGGTGGTGGTGGTGAGAGGCAGTGTAAGTGTAATGTGGAAGTGTAATATGGTGGTGGTGTGAGAGGCAGTGTAAGTATAGTGTACAACTGTAATATGGTGGTGGTGGTGGTGGTGAGTGAGGCAGTGTAAGTGAAGTGTGCAACTGAAAATACTCAGGATGAGTTGAGTGAGAATTATTCATGTGTGTCAATATGTTTCATACTCCAGTCGGAAAATACAATGTACAGGCTACGGCTCCCTCATTTAATTTCTTTGCGTTGTAGCCAAATGTAATTCAATTCAGGAATAATTACGGTATTTATCCGCAACATTATATTACTAGAACGTACGAAGACGTATAATACTTAAAATGTAACTGGTGCATTTTCCCCATGATAAAAAGAACGAGTGAAAATGGTCGGTGAAAATGTGGTAGTGAAGAAAGGCAGGTAAGTATTGGAATGTTACCTCTTACGAAGGTGGCAGCGGGGGGCGGTGAGCCTGGTACGGCCTCTGGAGCCTCCAGCAGTACGTGAATTAAGCCTGGGGCGGCCCTGGCCTGAGGGCCGAGCCTCACAGTCGTCGTCCAGGCCTACACCCATGGCCACGCCCACACAACACACCCTCATGCCCGCCCTTCCGTATCATCCCAGACTTCCCCATCACCCTGCACTTTACCTTTGTTCCGACCCATTACACACTTTATCACACCAAACCTACACCACCTCCACACCTTGTCTTTATAAATAGTTCTCGTGTCACCTCGTTGTATATGGTGCTTAAACTCCTTGTCACTTGCACGCATACAACTATCCGCACCACCTCACTCAGTATACTGACAGACAACTAACTGTGTCACACTGGTGAGTGAAGTAAAGTGTTGGGTTCCTTGTTATATGTTGTGTATGGTGCTTAAACTCCTTGTCACTTGTACGCATACAACTAACAGCACCACCTCACTCAGTATACACTGACAGATAACTAACTGTGTCACACCGGTGAGTGAAGTAAAGTGCTGGGCTCCTTGTTATACATACATACATACATACACACATAACCACCTGCACTTGACCGTACTCACTGACAGATAAATGATGGACGTTATATAAGGTGTTGTGTTCACTGTTATATACTTGTACTGTATTGACACTACGAGATTATTATTATTGTGTGTTTGTAGGAGCCCGATGTTTGATGTTCCGAGGCGGGTACACACAACAAACACGTTAAGGTGAGGTGGGGTGTGAGGTGGGGTGTGGGGAGGGGCGGGGCGGGTGGCGGAGGCGGGTGGCTGCTGCCGTCACACTGCCTGCTGGTGGGACCTCACATGGCGCCGCGCACCTCCCCTACCTCCCCCCCTCCCTCACCCTACTACCTCACACTCACTCTCACGCAATCTCTCTCTCCCCCCACACCCACCCCACTACCTCACACTCACTCTCACGCAATCTCTCCCCCCCACCTACCTCACACTCACTCTCTATCACGCTATCCCTCCTTCCCTCTCTCCGTCACCTCACTCTTTCCCAACCTCACCCTACCTCACACTCACTCTCTATCACGCTGTCCCTTCTCCCTACCTCACACTCACTATCCCTCCCCACTACCTCACACTCACTCACTATCACACTATCCCTTCCCCCTACCTCACACTCACTATCACATTATCTCTACCCCTACCTCACTCACTCTAACGCTATACCTCCCTAGCCTCCTGCCCACTCTCATCCATATTACACACACACACACACACACACACACACAACATTACCATCCAGATAAATTACCAACTCATACCACACCTTAATGTATTGTTGACATTTAGAAAACAATACAAATATATATATACTGTATATATATTAGAAACATTAAGTTGGTGGGTTTCCTGGGAGTAGTCTGTAGCCCTCCAATTCGCCAACCAATATAATACGAGTGTCCCCTCCTTATGTACAGTACTTGTGAGGCCTAATGCAGCTTGACGGGTACGGTCACTTGGTATGGGTTCTTGGCTCAGCTGCTCTACCGCCGCCGCCGCCACTAACACTAAGGTAATAGGTCATAACATTATAAGTCTTCCCGGTCTCCATACCTACTAAACACACACACACACACACACACACAAACACATACAGTATATATATATATATGTATATAACATTGGTCCACAGTCCCGTCAGTTCAAAAGGTAAACATATAGATTATTTCCTTATTGAAAATATGGTACATTCAACTAAATACAGTATGTCACAAACAACACCCACACTCTTCACACCACAACAAACACAACAAAAACACCACCAATACCACTTACAACAACAACCACTCACTAATTATGTTATAAACTACACCCACACTCTTCACACCACAACAACAACAACTCAAACACCACCAATACCACTTACAACAACAACCACTCACTCATTATGTCACAAACAACACCCACACTCTTCACACCACAACAACAACAACTCAAACACCACCAATACAACTTACAACAACAACCACTCACTCATTATGACAGTCTCGATTAGGTTATACTAACAATAACATGGACCATGATAATTCCTTGAGACAACTGTTCATCTGAAACATAGCAGAATGTCACTTGTGTATGCTTTAATGAAGAAACATATACCCCATCATAATTATACCTTACACACCAATATATGCACAACACAAACACACAGAAACTGTACTACAATTCACATGAACGGGAACATTAATGCACACACACGGCACTAACTCATTACACACACACATACACACACTCACACACACACACACACACACACACACACACACAACGTTAATAAAGTACGAAATAATGCACGAATACAAAAAAATCCTGTACACTAGAATATTGTACACACACACACACACAGTGACGGTCATATGTAGCCTGAAGGCCCTTCAGAACCTGTCGCGAAGGGGGATGAGACAGAGGTGGGCAGGGGAAGGGGGAGATGAGGTAAGCTGGAGAGGAGGTGTGTGTCTGTGGGGGGAGATGCTGAGGTGGGTGGGGAGGAGAAAAGTGGGGAACAGAGAAGAGAGTGGGAAGCAGAGAAGAGGGTAGGAAGCAGAGAATGGGAGGGGAGGAGAGGAGAGAGGTAGTGAGTAGAAAAGAAGGTTGGAGGAGAGAGTTGGGTGGGGAGGAGAGAGGTAGATTCGGAGAAGGCAGGAGGTTAGGCAAGAGGACGAGGCCATGGAAAGAGGACTAAGGAAGACGATGAAAGCAAAGACCATGATGAAAGTAGTTGCCAGAAAGGAGAGGATGATGATGATGATGATGATAGGGGGTAAAGGAAGGGACTGAGAGGATGATGATGATGATAGGGGGTGGCAGGAAGGAAGAGAAGAGAAGAGAAGAGAAGGGAATGGAAGGGAGAGGATGATAAAAGGGTGTTTGTGAGTGAGTGAATGAGTGAATGCGCGCGCGCGCGCGCGTGTGTGTGTGTGTGTGTGTGTATAACCCTTAGCATAACGGACCAATAACGAAATAACTGTCCTCGATTGTGCAAGAAGAATCATAACGGAGAGAGGAAGGTGAACAGGCAGAGAGAAAAATAACAATGAGAAAATAATATGATGGAGACAAGGAGAGGAAAACTGAAGGGAAGGGAAGGGGAAGACAATGAATTAAAGGGAAGGGAAAGACAATGAATTAATGGGAAGGGAAACACAATGAATTAATGGGAAGGGAAAAGACAATGAATTAATGGGAAGGGAAACACAATGAATTAATGGGAAGGGAAAGACGGTGAATTAATGGGAAGGGAAAGACAGTGAATTAATGGGAAGGGAAAAGACAATGAATTAATGGGAAGGGAAAGACAGTGAATTAATGGGAAGGGAAAGACGGTGAATTAATGGGAAGGGAAAGACAGTGAATTAAGGGGAAGGGAAAGACAGTGAATTAAGGGGAAGGGAAAGACAGTGAATTAAGGGGAAGGGAAAGACAGTGAATTAATGGGAAGGGAAAGACGGTGAATTAATGGGAAGGGAAAGACAGTGAATTAAGGGGAAGGGAAAGACAGTGAATTAATGGGAAGGGAAAGACAGTGAATTAAGGGGAAGGGAAAGACAGTGAATTAATGGGAAGGGAAAGACAGTGAATTAATGGGAAGGGGAAGACAGTGAATTAATGGGAAGGGAAAGACAGTGAATTAATGGGAAGGGGAAGACAGTGAATTAATGGGAAGGGAAAGACAGTGAATTAAGGGGAAGGGAAAACTGAAGAGAAGGAAAGGGGAAAACTGAAGAGAAGGAAAGGGGAAAACTGAAGAGAAGGAAAGGGAAGGGAAAGACAGTGAATTAAGGGGAAGGGAAACACAGTGAATTAAGGGGAAGGGAAAGACAGAAAAGGTGAAGGATTTAACAAGAAGACGAAGGGGAATAAAAGTATTGTGTGACAGGAAGGAATGGATAGAAGAGAAATTAAGAGGAAGAAGAGAAAAGGGGTGGGGGAGAGAGAGGACTGTGTGTGTGTGTGTGTGTGTGTGTGTGTGTGTGTGTGTGTGTGTGTGTGTGTGTGTGTGTTAAGTGAGGAGAAAGAAAGAACTAGAAGAACGGGGAACGTGTGTGTAGACAGGAGAAACAGAGAACAACAAGACAAGAAGAACGGGGAACGACACGCCTCAAGACAGACTGTGAGGTGAAGGGAGTGAGTGAGGGGCGAGGGAGGGAGGGAGTGAGGGGCGAGGGAGGGAGTGAGTGAGGGGCGAGGGAGGGAGGGAGTGAGGGGAGAGGGAGGGAGTGAGGGGAGAGGGAGGGAGTGAGGGGAGAGGGAGGGAGTGAGGGGAGAGGGAGGGAGTGAGGGGCGAGTGAGGGAGGGAGTGAGGGAGGAGGGAGGGAGGGAGGGAGTGAGGGGAGAGGGAGTGAGGGAGAGGGAGCGAGTGAGGAGGGAGGAGGGACGGGCTAGGGAGGAAGGGGCGAGGGGGCTAGGGAGGAAGGGGCGAGGGGGCTAGGGAGGGGTGGAGTGAGGGAGTGATGGTAGAGGGAGGGGGATAGTTGTTGCCCATATCGGGGGAGAAGTTCAGTTTTACTTTATTTTTGTTTATGTCGTGGAGGTTACCTTGGAGACTGTCTGTGTTCAGTATGGTGGGGAGGGGAGGGGAAGGGAAGGGGAGGGGAGGGGAGGGGAAGGGAAGGGAAGGGAAGGGGAGGGAAGGGAGGGGAGGGGATGGGAGGGGAGGGGAGGGGAGGGGAAGGAAAGGGGAAGGGAAGGGGAGGGGGAAGGGAAGGGAAGGGAAGGGAAGGGAAGGGGAGGGGAGGGGAGGGAGGGCAAGAAAGAAAAAAGTGGGGTAACATGGAGGGGAGAATATAGGGATGTCAGGGATTGGAAAAGAGGGCAAGAAAGAGGAGTGATAGGAAGGGGAAATGAGGGTAAGGGATGGGAAGGGAGAGAGCCAAAGAGAGAATCAGAGAAACAAAGGGGAGGGAAGAAGAATGTAGAGAAGGGTGAAGGAGGAGAGTGGAAGGGAAGGTAAAGGAGGGGAAGGGTGTGGAAGAGAGGGTAAGGGAGTGGAGGAGAGGACAAAGGAGTGGAGGAGAGGGTAAAGGAGTGGAGGAGAGGACAAAGGAGTGGAGGAGAGGGTAAAGGAGTGGAAGAGAGTGGAAGAGAGGGTAAGAGAGTGGAAGAGAGGGTAAGGGAGTGGAAGAGAGGGTAAGGGAGTGGAAGAGAGTGGAAGAGAGGGTAAGGGAGTGGAAGAGAGGACAAGGGAGTGGAGGAGAGGACAAAGGAGTGGAGGAGAGGGTAAGGGAGTGGAAGAGAGGGTAAGGAAGTGGAGGAGAGGGTAAAGGAGTGGAGTACAGGACAATGAAAGGGACGAGGGGGAGTGAAGGAAGGAAGGATGGGAAGGGAGAGACAAAAATCGTGAGACAAAGGTGAATGATTTATACGAAGTAGCGTTACGTAATAGTCAACCTAAGTCAATGGAAATAAAAACAAGAAATAATACAGACACACAGACAGACACATCCAGCTATTCTGACGTAATGTGGTATTAATATTATTTTTATTATTATTATTATTATTATTATTATTATTACTATTATTATTATTTAAAGTGGAACATCTGTGGTTCTAACGGCTGAGCCAATATTGTTTTGTTCAATTTTGTTCAATCTTATTCTTCCGTCCGGTTCAAGTTTCAATCCAGAAAGTTTCAACCCTTTTGTATTCGGTGTGATTAATGTATTACCTTGCACTCAGCAGTAATATTGTTTGTTTGTTGTCCAGTATGTATGTATGTTATTGACACACTACAAATGTAATAAGTATATACAGAACGGCAATGGAAGTGGCCAGTACAGCAGGATAGAATTTCTTTTTCAATTAAGGGAGAGAGAGAGAGAGAGAGAGAGAGAGAGAGAGAGAGAGAGAGAGAGAGAGAGAGAGAGAGAGAGAGAGAGAGAGAGAGAGAGAGAGAGAGAGAGAGAGAGAGAGAGAGAGAGAGAGAGAGAGAGAGAGAGAGAGAGAGAGAGAGAGAGAGAGAGAGAGAGAGTGTGTGTGTGTTTTATATGGGTGCATACATACATACATACATACACAACACAGGACACGATACTTCCATTATAACCAATTAAGGTATTAATTTTCTGATAGTTTTAACGAATTCAGTCAGCTGCTGTGCCTCGTGTGTGTGTGTGTGTGTGTGTGTGTGTGTGTGTGTGTGTGTGTGTGTGTGTGTGTGTGTGTGTGTGTGTGTGTGTGTGTGTGTGTGTGTGTGTAGCAGCAATTAGATCTGTTTCTTGGTATAGTTTGAAGGAATCACAGACCTTCCAACTCACCAACAAAATAATCTCATTCGTTTGTAATGTAAGAGTGAAAAGGTTTGTAGTGAAAGTAGTTTGTTATCGGTATAACAGCTTTAATATTAATTATGATAATAATATCAAGTAATGCATACTGCACTTTATATCAGATAAAAGGTGATAACACACAGGGAGGAAGAGAAGGAGGGTTGGGGGAGGAAGAGAAGGAGGGTTGGGGGAGGAAGTGGAGGCAGGGAGAGGAAGTGGGGGAGGAAGTGGGGGAGGAAGTGGAGGAGAAAAAGGAGGAGGAGGGGAGAAAAAGGAGGAGGAGGAGGGGAGAAAAAGGAGGAGGAGGAGGGGGAGAAAAAGGAGGAGGAGGAGGGGAGAAAAAGGAGGAGGAGGAGGGGGAGAAAAAGGAGGAGGAGGAGGGGTAGAAAAAGGAGGTGGAGGAGGGGGAGAAAAAGGAGGAGGAGGAGGGGGAGAAAAAGGAGGAGGAAGAGGAGAAAAAGGAGGAGGAAGAAGTGAGAGTTTAGGAGAAAGAGGAGATGGAGGTATTCTTGTACTATAAAAGGGTAAGGTTAGTACAGTGTTAATATAGGTCTGGAACAACATATATACTTCCAAACTATTCCAAGCAACAAGCCACCATTACTTTTGTTTATCTGGCCGTGTTTCCTAGCATACTTTGGAGGAATCACGTCACTCCAATTTACCAAATGTGTACTGCATGATTTTAATTAACACATGATACTAAAGTCTCTCCTATATTTTTGTGGTTAATTATACGTTTTCTCTGATGGTTTATAAGAGACCGTTTTCTTCGACTGAGAATGGTAGTGGTGCAAAAGTTCCCAACGACCTCACCACATCGAACCAAAACCACCCACTTATTTAAGGGGAGATTCTCTTGTTGTTGGTAAATTGGAAGGATACTGATTTCACCAAACTATATCATGGAACAGACCAACTTAATGTTATTATTAGTGAATCTGTTTGGTGGTATAGTTTGGAGGAATCAGAAGAGACCTTTCAATTCACTAACCAAAGAATCTCACCTTAACCTCAATACCATCTATCACACTAGTACGCATTTCCTTCGTTGTCCATCTACCTTTCTCTGATCTAGAGCTAAATTTGCCCCTACACCTTATACATCGGATTGGAGAACGAAGGAAGCCTTAGAATGACCACAACACGGAGAGAGAGAGAGAGAGAGAGAGAGAGAGAGAGAGAGAGAGAGAGAGAGAGAGCCGAACAGAGTAGTGCAGCCGAATATTATTGTGTTGGTGATCGATAAGCCTTTAGAAGCGAGTAGAAAGAAAGAGACATTGGTAGACAACAATGGATAATGTGTGTGTGTGTGTGTGTGTGTGTGTGTGTGTGCAATACACTGCTGCGTTGACTACTTCGTGATAAGATAAATGGTTCAGGAAATGACACTAAGAATACGAATCATCTGAGCTGCTGCAGATGTGTAGTCGTGAATGGAAGAAAAGTTTCCCCACACTCCACACGTCTTGGTTACCTAGTTTTACGGATTTACGTAATAATTTGAGTATATTGGTATGTAATATCGAGGGCTATGAAGTCAAGGATTTGGTCTATCTCGATAAAAATGTGATAAATATGACATGACGCACTGGTTACTAAGCCATTGCCTAAAGGGTTTATAAGAGTACATGTGTTGCCCGTGATAATTTGACTGACTCGTCATCCAGAAAGACCAAAGGCTTCGTCTCAGGGTCTGCAGAGGGGGTAGACTTTTCATAGTCTTCGATTGAACATTCACTGTCAGAAATTGTGTCCCGATCCCCTGGCAAGATGAATCACAAACAGCCTAGCTTTGAAGGTTCGAACAACGGTGCGTCTCCCTAAAACACACAGTTGTCTGAATCATCAAAGCTAGGCTAGTTGCCATTCATAGTGCCAAGGGATTAGGACACAATTTCTGACCTCGAGTGTACCTGCTGCTACGTTAAAAACAACACACACACACACACACACCGTTTATCATTCTTATTACTATTATTATTATTACACATACCCTCCAAATAATGTCAGAGTACAGAAGACCTCAATGTAATTAATTTGGTATCTGATTAGAGACATAGTTTGGAGGAATCATCAACTCTCCAATATATCGTGTCTCTAAGGCATAGAAAAAAACATAACGATGGTAGACTGTGTACAGGAAACAGTGTGAAGAGTAGAGTAGAGTAGAGTAGAGTAGAGTGTGTGTGTGTGTTTACAGATTGGGAGAGGAAGCGCGGGAAAGCCTTCAGATTGTATAAGGTGTCTGGTTAGTGAGACAGTGATAGAATAATACGGTCACGTTACAAGAGAAAGCTAAACATTTATATAGACAACGTAGCCTACGGTGTGTTATTAATGTGTGTAAAGGGCAACTAAGCCAGGGGAGGTTTTAGTCCTGGTACCGTACTGTTTTTTAAGTGTTATTCATTTTTAAATCCACAAACCAATCCATCTGCTGCCTCGATCTATTTCTAGAATACGAAATTATCCCGTACCGTCAGCTAAGAAAAGGCCGTCTATAGTGCCAGCTGAGGAGTGCCAGAAATAGTGCCAGTGTCATCTTTCCCTATATATGAGTGCCGGGAAGATGTCGGGGAGGAAGAGATGAGCAGGGTGGGAGGGGGGTGTTGGCAGACAAGGAAAAAGAAGCTAGAAGAAGAAGACTTACTGGGGGAGGGCCGAGGGGGAGACTGGGAGCGGCTGCAAGAAACAATTCGGTGAAAATAGTGTTTATGACGATTCCCCATGTATGTACCTTTAGTAAAATAGTGTTTATGACGATTCCCCACGTGTGTACCTTTAGTCTGTGTGTCTGTGTCTTCACTTAAATACGGCAGTAACCGCAAAAGGGAAGGTTACTGATCTTTCAAACTATGCTAAAAAATGATAATAATAATAATAAAAATATCCCCTACTCGTTTGGTAGTGTGTTTCGTGGCCTAGCCTAGTTTGGATGGATGGTGGTGAGGGGAATCAGTAGCCGCCTTCCAATTACTACCACAACAGCAGGTGACTCCCTTTGGTGGGGCGTATATGTGTAATTCCAATGATAGGGTTTACTTACTTCCTGTGTGATTTATTATTATGAGGAAGGGGAGTGAAGGGGCGGGGGAGACGAGGTTAACAACATGTAGGGAAGGTTACTGCTGGATATGAAGGCCAGAGGGGAAGGGTGAGAAGTCTATTAAAGAGAACAAACAACAGAATGGCAAGAGGTGAATGGGAGGATAGAGTATAATATATAACAGAAGGTTAAGGGCGCGTGGGATGGGTTGGAAATGGAGAGAAGATAGGAATGGGAGAAAGGAAGGATGAATCGGTAGAGAAGAGACCAAATCGGCTAAGAACTATATATTATAAGAGGGAAGCTGGAAAATAAGTAACATAAAATGAAGAGGAAAGAATAGAATACTCACCCTCAATACCGATCCTATACTAGACTCTCTTCCTTCTCTCAATACCCTTGGAAAAGATAGGGCAGAGACAAACGGTGGAGAGGGAGAAGGAAAGAGCACACAGCAAGGAAAGGTAAGGAACGAGTAACGGAGGGGAATGAATGAATGAACGAACGAACAGGAAGGAAGGAATAGTAGACAGGAAGGTCAACACAGAGGAAGGGGCGGGCGGACGGACGGGCAGGCTGGTAGGATGGATGGAGAGGAGAAAGCATGGGATGGGGTCGGGATTATATCTATAGATTAAGAAATAAGTGGGAAAGAGGAAAGAAAGTATGAGCAGAAGTGAAGGGGGTGGAAGCGATGGTCAAGGAATGAAGATCAGGACTGGACGAGACAGGGAAGGGAAGGAAAAGATTGAGAGGGTCGATTGGCAAGGTCAGACAGACAAACGGACTAGGTAAGGAGGGTGCGAATGGAGATTAGGACTGGACGAGACTGGGTAGGTAATGTGGAAGGGGGCGGTGGGTGAACTGGGGAACGGAAGGAAGGAAAGATTGGACAAGAAGATGGAGAGGGTCGAGTTGCGAGGTCAAACACACACATGGACCAGAATGGAGATCAGGCCTTCATGAACGAGACAGAAAAGGTAAGGAGAATGTAAAGGTGGACTGGAGAAGGGAAGGGAAGGTAAAGGTGGACTGGGGAAGGGAAGGGAAGGTAAAGGTGGACTGGGGAAGGGAAGGGAAGGTAAAGGTGGACTAGAGAAGGGAAGAGAAGGTAAAGGTGGACTGGAGAAGGGAAGGGAAGGTAAAGGTGGACTGGGGAAGGGAAGGGAAGGTAAAGGTGGACTGGAGAAGGGAAGGGAGGGTAAAGGTGGACTGGGGAAGGGAAGGGAAGGTAAAGGTGGACTGGAGAAGGGAAGGGAAGGTAAAGGTGGACTGAGGAAGGGAAAGGAAGGGAATGTAAAGGTGGACTGGGGAAGGGAAGAGAAGGTAAAGGTGGACTGAGGAAGGGAAGGGAAGGTAAAGGTGGACTGGGGAAAGGAAGGGAAGGTAAAGGTGGACTGGGGAAGGGAAGGGAAGGTAAAGGTGGACTGGGGAAAGGAAGGGAAGGTAAAGGTGGACTGGGGAAGGGAAGGGAAGGTAAAGGTGGACTGGGGAAAGGAAGGGAAGGTAAAGGTGGACTGGGGAAGGGAAGGGAAAGGAAGGGAAGGTAAAGGTGGACTGAGGAAGGGAAGGGAAGTTTTGGTGGGAGGCGAACGAAGGGGAGGTTAAGGTTAACCCGTTAGTGAGACAGAAGGCTTTGGAAAGTTACCGCCTATGGGTAGAGGGAAGAAAATGATTAAGGGAGGAACATACTGTACATTATTATTATACTTTGGTAAATTATATGCACCAGTTACCAACCTACCTATTGACAACATATTCAAATAATAAATAATTTAACCCTAAGTAGTCTTAATCAAACCTAACCCAGGCAGTCAAGTAAGTAAGTAAGTGTGTGTGTGTGTGTGTGTGTGTGTGTGTGTGTATAAAACAGTCTGGATCCGTCTGATAACCTGACATGAAGCAGACACCAAGGTAAGCACTCCACCAAAGCATATACATGAATGTGCTGACAGACTCTACCAATACTTTACGTCCAGGCAATTTCCACCGTATTCTACTGTACTGTATAATATTATCAGCAAGCCCAATAGAATGTTATCAGGGAGGGAGGGACAAGGCCGGGGTGCTTGCTATAATACTTGGTGTGTGTGTGTGTGTGTGTGTTGTTGAGGTAGGTGTGTGTGTGTGTGTGTTGTTGAGGTAGGTGTGTGTGTGTGTGTGTGTGTGTTGTTGAGGTAGGTGTGTGTGTGTGTGTTGTTGAGGTAGGTGTGTGTGTGTGTGTGTTGTTGAGGTAGGTGTGTGTGTGTGTGTTGTTGTTGATGTGTGTGTGTGTGTGTGTGTGTTAATATGATTTATGGCAGTGTGACTAGTCTGATAGATGCCAAGTCTCGCCTGTTGACCTTCACACACACACACACATACACACACACACACACACACAGATTGCAGTAAGGTATGTCCTATTACACACACAAAATATGAGGACAAGCCATTACTGAGAGAGACAGTACAATGACGATCAAATGGACGAGATATACTGTCTTTGAGTCCTGCCCATAAACACTCATAATTATATTAGTGTCTATTGCTCCACGGTCACCAGTTTGTGAAGCTTATGTGAAAGTAGCGTTGATATGTCCTGAATATAAAAACAGTAACTATGTATAACACTTTACTGTCTTCGTAGTGCACGGTGGCTGGCATTCATCAACAAGGGAATGTACTGTACACTATAATAGAGAATTAGTTATAGTTTATATAATCCCCGTAGGCATTCACACGGTACACTATTACATTACACTACACTATATGTATACAAGCCAGGCAGGCAAGTGGATGAAAGGACACTCACCGACAGTAGTAGGGGAATGTGGTGCGGTCAGTGGCAGCCTATGTTGTTGTTGTTGTAGGAGGAAGGAGTGTGTTGTACGTGTGTGAATACCTTGGTCCTCACTCTAAAAGACACAACAGGCACGGACGGACGGACGGACGGCAAACAGAGAGAGAGAGAGAGAGAGAGAGAGACAGAGGTGGTGATGGTGGTGTGGAGATCAGATGACTGCCTGCTGTTGCTCCAATATTTCTCTCACTGGTGTTATTGGGTCGGAAACTGATGTAAAGGTTCATACAAGGCCACCTCCTTACCAATAAGTCTTACGTACTTCCATTAACATTTTCACACCTTACTGAGGACGGGATATAGAGGTTACAGAATCTCCTGTCATCATCCCAGGTATACTGATGACACCTTGAGTAGGCTAGAAGGTAAGCATAAATCTGCTTTAACTCAGCAGACGAAGGCGCACCGGGGAAAATTCCAAGCAGAGGGGAAGGTAGCCAGCCAGGCAGGAAGGCAGGGAGGGAGGGAGGGAGGGAGAGGGACGAGTATGCCAGTGTAGCGGTAGTGCTGACAGAGGCAGCGGTACCAGCCTCCAGCTATACGTTACTGCACAACCAACCAACACCACCGACACACACACACACACACAACAGATTATCACGTGTTGTATTTGCACCATCATTTCATGTGTACGTTTCACCACCTTCACCCACACACATGAACACACCTGTTGTTATGACTGTTGCTGTTATTGATTACACTTATATATACACAAACTCACACGTTGAGGGACATGTACGTTTCACCACCTTCACCCACACACACATGAACACACCTGTTGTTATGACTGTTGCTATTATTGATTACACTTATATATACACAAACTCACACGTTGAGGGACATGTGCGTTTCACCATTGTATGAAAATATTAGCAACAAACTTTTGATTTGCACAGTAACGGTTTACAATGATAGAGTACTGATGTAACACTGCCAACATTCACAGAAATACCGAATACAGAAATGGTTTATGTGAACGACCTGTTACGTAAATGGGAACGTAAGCAGAGAGAGCTCTTGGTACCGACGTTGTAGATATATACACACGCAGGTTATGGCGGGAACTACACAGATCTAGTTGAGTACACAGAAACACACAGGTGGAGGAAGACACTCTACTTTATACAGAGATGTATAGAATGTATTGTAAAGAGACTAAGTTATGTACTACATAACATACACACATATATATACTGGTTTATGTGTGGAACTAAGGCAGGTACGGAGGGACGTATGTGAAGATCAAGGTCGTTCACATTGGGGTCGGGGACTTTAGGGGAACGTGAGCTGTGTGGTAAAGGGACGTAAGGTTGGGATTGGTGTGGTCCCAGACGGTGGTGGTGGTGGTGGGTAACGCCCAGGGGGTAGACGGAGTGGCCCGGGAGGCTGTTTTAGTTAGGCTGGGACGGTGAGAGCTGAGACTGGCTACGAACACCACACTACCACTACCACTATAACACCAACTACAGTACATCACTACCACCATACACTACATCACAACAACTAGTAATGGTTACACATTACTACACAATTACTACACAATACATAACTGGTTCACTACAGTATTGAAGTAAGATTTGTCACCATTCTACCTTTACTTTACTTTGATAATCTTACACTACATCAAATTTTATTATCAACTTTAAACAGTAACATCACCACGATAATAATTTAACACCTACCACACGCAAAACAACTCAATCCACTTGTAGTTAATTGTTCACAGTTACAGCATCCAGTTATTACTCTCGTTCCACCATAACCATATTCACAGTGAAAAGATGAGTCAATATACCGTACTGTACACTTGCTGATTTATATTTTGCTGAACTGGTACGATAACAATTACAAGTACATCCCACCAATATAATATTTTCTCGTTCTCTCCCTTCCTTCCAAAACTGCCTGTGATGGGGGTATAATAATTACAGCTACACACGTTGACGACATGTACTGTACATTATTCTACTTTCTGGCAATGATGCTATGAACGTTTTACTGACGGGATATTATAAAATTGTTACAACATCGCACGTCACCAACACAAATACACAATGGGGTATTTTCCCCCCCGTTATACTATAGGCCTATCGCACACATTAGAGAAGTATATATATGCTGTGTTTTATGAAAGTCTTGCATATGGGCCAAGTGTCATAGAAATCATCACACCAACACACACTATAGTCACTCACTCCCCACAGCAGTACAAACACCAACCACAGCAGCGTATTGTGGAGGGGGAGGACGAGTCTGTAAAGAGAGACAACCGTACCGAACCCAACGCTGGCGGGCGGGAGACTGACGAAGGAAGAAGAGAAGAGACCCGCCCTAGTTGAGTTGCCACCGTCACCACAACCAAACCAACCCGCCCAATCATGATAACATCTTGGTGAGTCTTGCCCAAAACATTACTCAGTCTTTCCTGAAGTATATCTTTATCAGAGTCAGGCTTTATCATCAATAGAAATATAGTTTTTAAATATCATCATTCCTGATATTTAATAATAACCAAGTATCCCCTCTCAACCTGAAAACGTCCGAAATTTTCCAGAACTCTTCTCCACAACTAGCCGAAGTGAACGTTAAAACGAGACATCTGGCACCTCCTCCAGTCTGCTGTAGAGAACACAACAGACAGAATGGGTAGGAAGGTGTTGGTGGTACTTATAGTGGCCTCCAAATTACCACCAAGGCTACTGGCTACCATCACCTCCAGTCTGCTGTAGAGAACACAACAGACAGAATGGGTAGGAAGGTGTTGGTGGTACTAGTGGCCTCCAAATTACCACCAAGGCTACTGGCTACCATCACCTCCAGTCTGCTGTAGAGAACACAACAGACAGAATGGGTAGGAAGGTGTTGGTGGTACTTATAGTGGCCTCCAAATTACCACCAACATTGCCCTCCTTCTTGTACCCTCGGAAACTTGTTTGGTCTTTTTTTCATAACATCTAGACTCTAGAACCACAATTACAGCAACAACATCGATATATATTAAAAAAGGTGCATTATATTGCTCATCACTAACCCTTACTATTTCAGAAAACAAATCACCACTATGTTACTAATAAGGAAACTGTTTCAAGGCATAACTTGGAGCAATCCCTAGCCCACCAGTTTACACACACAAACATATATGTATAATAATAATAATAATAATAATAATAATAATAATAATAATAATAAACAATATATATATATATATATATATAAAGATGTGCTCCCTTT
Organism: Petrolisthes cinctipes; assembly: GCA_033782935.1. Taxonomy (NCBI): domain Eukaryota; kingdom Metazoa; phylum Arthropoda; class Malacostraca; order Decapoda; family Porcellanidae; genus Petrolisthes; species Petrolisthes cinctipes. Next base: position 19,383 of record JAWQEG010001076.1, read on the forward strand.
AACCTTATAATTATGATATTGCGTCCAAGCCTTCATAGTAAATAAGTGAAAAAGATCTTACAATACAAAGGTTGTCCAGGGAAGGCAGGCAGCTGGCAAGAGAGGAAGGAAGGAAGGAAGGGTTGGGATGCCAAACAGATAAGCACAACAAATATTCTTTTCATGAAGGTAAGCCGGGACATCTAGTTAGTTTTCCTCGACATTATGAAGCATGTATGAAAAAGGCTACAATAGAAGCTGCTGCCACGAAATGTAAACAGAAAAAAATAAAAAGTTGGAAAGTTGAGATGAAAGGGAGTAAAAGTTACATAGATACACTGACTATCCTTATAGGCTAATGCTAACGAGGAAGACTGGGTATAAAGGGGTAAATATAGGTTGGAAAATTGGAGTGTGATTGATTCCTCTAAACTATTACACGGTGGAAAAAAAGTAATAAAAATAAAATAAGAATATTAATAATGAAGGAAGAAAATGAAATGGAATAACATAACTGCACATATGCCAGCAACAGAGTGAGAGGCTATATTTAGAAAGCACAGGTGGTAGAACTTTAATTAAAAGGATGTTGTAATGTCAATACCACACACACACACACACACACACACACACACACACACAGTGACTTATATGATCTGATCTAGTATTATAGTCCTTCAACATTCCCTATACCTGGCCCTAACCTACATATTTGGAATCTTTAATAATCTAAGGAAGGTTTTAACACCAAATAGACAGATACATGCGTATTTATATACTATAGTGTCTACCCACGAGTAGGTACACGCACATATATGATTCTGCAGTACCGAATGTGAAAATGATACCGGTAGTCTAAACTTCAAATGAATAACATTATACTTTGGCCAGTCCTTATGACATTCATTTTATGAAACTTTTAATGGTAACCATAACATGAGAAGGGATCATTATTTTTTCTATATATACAATACATGAAATTAAATGACTCCGTGATTGGTTTTCAATGTTGTAAACCTTCTTTGGACTGATTTGTTCTTCATCACTTGAATATGAATACGGTCTGATATAAACTTGGCGATATTATTAAGTAAATTATACATGTGGTTGGCAAAGTATCATATTAATACCTCTAATAATAATAATATGATTTTTGAAGGTGTGTAGGTTTTATACAGCTACGTATATATACTCATAAAATTCTGATGAGGTTATGCAGCTGTGGAAAGCAATGATAGAGAGAGCGTTGGGGCATGTTCATATTATACGTATACATCGTTAGTAACATGTAATGGTGATAGGTATTACATGGTGATAGATATACCATGAATGTTTATACTCAAATCCAGATTTATTGGTATAGTGAAACCAGTACAGCTGGTTGCTATAGAATAGGCCCCTTCACAAGCCCAGGCCCCGTGTAGGCATAATCTGGGTTGGAAGGGTCAATTCCGTGACGTTCATCAGAAGTAAATAAAATTCAAATCTGGCGCTGTACTGATAGTGGAGCCACCTGGTGGTGGTGAGGTGAGGTATTAAGCCCCTCCTCCGCTGAATACCGCTCGTCCACTCTGTCGCGGAACACATTTCATTCAACATCTACGCTCCTCGCTGCTACGCTATGGTATTGTTTCACGTGTTCCTGCTAATATTTTCTTTTGTGTTCTAGTGGCTAGCCTGCTTTGGCAGATGTATTGTGTGTGTATTCTAGGAGGGTTTTAGGTGTGTATGGGGGTTTTTTCTTCGTTAGGACTTAGTTCTTTTTTCCTTAGCGAAGGGGGGTTTTTCAGCCCCTTTGTTCGGAGTTTTTCTCCGTTTTTCCCCCCTTTCACCTTTCCTCCTGCCACTAGTACATTCTTCGTGTGTATTTTATCGGGGTTTCTGGGGTTTTTAGCGAGGTTAGTGGGCGCCACGTGGGACTTCACCCCACGTGGTGAGCACATGGGGTCTTTGCAGCCCTTCCTCTTGCCTTCCCCGATTATTATGTGTCCCCTCTCGGTAAAGGGGAGTGAGAATTGTGCTCTGGTTCTCTCTTCCTCTCCCAGGCCGGGGTTTTTTATTTAATTTTGGGTGTTTTTCCAATATTTGTAGCCTGGAGTGTTTCTTCTCAGGCTAGCTTGTTGGGGGCTACTTTTCGGGGTTTTTTCCCCTTCCCTGTCCTGCCTCCCTTCCTCCTGCCACTAGTACACGTCATTTAGTGTATTTTTCCTCGGGGTTTTTTGGTGTTAGCGAGGTTTTTTCCCCCCCACGTGGGGCTCTTTCCTCCCCACGTGGTGCGGGGGTAGGACTACTTAGCCCCTTATCGTTGTTTCCCCCGAGTGTGGTTTAGTGTTACGTGGGGTGGGGGGAGCGAGGATTGTACCAGGTTCTCGTTTCCCCTTCCCAGCGTATTTTTGGGGTTTTTTCTGGTTCTTCCCAGTTTGTTTGTTACCCTGGGAATTGCCCATCAGGCTGTCTGTGCCTCTCCTTTGGGGCCTGCAGACCAGAGGTTCTTTCTCAGCCCCCGCGGGGGAGGGGGGGGGTGGTTTCCAGGGTTGGTGCGTGTGGGGTTTTTTGTTTGGGGTTCGTTCCCGGGTCCGAGGGGGCTTGCTATCCCCCTCTGCCCGTGTCCTATTATTTTTGTTTGTGTCTTTGTACGCATGGCTTCACGTGTTAACCCCTTTTTTGTGAGTTTTTCTCCCGCAGTCTGGCCACCAGCATCGTTCGCCCCACGCACCCTGCTTCACCCCCTAGGCTTGCGACCCTTTGGTGTGTAGTGTGGAAGGCTGTATGTTGTGGTTTTCTCTGCACATGGTGCGAACACGTGTGCGTGTTTAGCCCCTTGTGTGGGGATTTTCCCCGTGTGTGTGTTGATTGGTGTGTGCGCTCACGCTGTGACTGTCTTCCCCCGTGTGCGGTGAGTACTTGTTTGGGTTTTTTCTCCTCGGGTTTTTTAACCCTGTGGGGAGTGAGGTTTTTTATTTTGCACGTGTCCCTTCTACTCTGTGTCTTGGGACCTCTGCACCTTTTTGGTGTTTTTCCTTGTCAGCTCTTTTAGTGTCTTAGGATATTATTCTGATAATGTTGCCTGCACTTCTGTAGCTGCCTTACCAAGCAACGTTTTACTCACTACACCTGCTTGACTTCTTGCTACTACTGTACTGTTCTTGTCTGCGTTGTAGCATTCTTCTTCGTGCAGTACTGTTTTTTCAACATTCAGTACCTTCTCACATTTCAGTACAGTTTTTTATAGTTATGCGGTAGGGTAGTAAGACTTTCTATCTTTCTTCTTACATAACTCTTACTTTGTGCTTGCCCTTATTGGGGGTAAGAGAAGCTTATTACTTTCTGGTAGAGTAAAAGTCCCTCCTTTTAAACCCTCTCCCCCCTTGGGTTTCCTAGGGTCTACTCTCGGCTTTTGGGGACCGTGTTTGCGGGGTTTTTCCCCAGCAGTGTGGGGGTGAGTATGTGTGGTTTAGTGTTTTGCCTTGGGAGTTAGTGTTTTCCTCCCTCGGGGTGTTTTGTGTTTTTCCATGTGTGTACACGTGGGTTCACGTGTTAACCCCCTTTTTTCTCCCGCAGTCCACTTGTGCCTTGTGTGCTTATTCTGGCTGCACCGTGAGGTTGTTCCTCGACGTGCATCACCACTGTTCACCCCGCACATGCTTCTGCACTCCCAGGAGTACGTTCCTGCTACGTGCCTCTCGAGGTCACAGAGGATCTAACTCCTAGCACTCCTCCGAGTCCCCATCGCCTTCCCTGGATGGTTCTGTGCCTCCCTTCCATGGTTTCCCACCATTCCCGGAAGCGAGCCAGACCACCACGCTGGCACCCCTGGCTACCTGACCGGTACCAGGACCCAGCAGGGAAGCTGCTTCGTCTCCCCCATGGGCGAGCTCCTCGAGCCGCTCTCGGGGGTGCAAGCACGAGTCCAGGAGGAGGTCTCGCCCTCAGGTCCACAGGGTTTCGGGTCCCTAGCACCCCGAGAGGCCTCCTCTCTTTCCTTTAGTCGGCTCTGATAACCCCCCCGAGGTTTCCACCTCAGCAGGGGGGGGTCAGACCGTCGGGCTGCACCCCTGGTCACCTCCCAGGTACCAGGGCCCAGCAAGGAAAGGCTCCTTCTCCCACGCGGACGCGCTCAAAGAGCCGCTCCCGAGGGAGCAAGTGTAGCACCAAATGCAGGTCCTCCTCAGCTAAGGACCCGGTGGGTACCGACTGACGAACCTGCAGGTCCCTGCCAACTAGGCTCCGACCACAGCCGAGGGACCTACCCATGCACAACCTAGTACCAAAGAGCAGGTCCCTCTCAGCCAAGGACCCGGTAGGGTACTAACTGTCAAACCTGCTAGGACCTGGCCAGCTAGGGGGCTACCCAGGCACAACCTAGTGCCAAGAACAGGACCTTTTCAGCCCAGGACCCGGGGGGGTACTAACGGGCAAGCCTGCTAGGACCTAACTAGCTAGGCTCCTACTACAGCCTAGGGTGCTACCCATGCACGACCTAGTGCCAACAACAGGACCCACTCAGCCAAGGACCCGGTAGGGTCCCGACTGATAAACCTGTTAAGACCTGGCCAGCTAGGGTTCTACCCATGCACATCCTAGGGCCAAGAGCAGGACCCGCTCAGCCAAGGACCCGGTAGGGTACTGACTGACAAGCCTGCGAGGACCTGGCCAGCCAGTCTCCTCCACTATCTAGGGGCTGCCTATGCACAACCTAGCACCAATAGCAGGACCCGCTCAACCAACAACCCGGGAGGGTACTGACTGAGAGGCCTGCTGGGACCTAGCCAGCTAGGCTTCGACCACAGCCAAGGTTCTACCTGTGCACAACCTAGGGGCTACCTCGGGCTCAGCCAAGGCGCTACCTATGCACAACCTAGGGCGCTACATGGGGCTCAACCTAGTGCGACATGGTCCTCAGCCTAGGGGCTACCTGGACCTGAACCTAGTGGCTACCTGGACCTGAACCTAGTGGCTAGCTGGACCTGAACCTGGGGTCCCAGCCTAGGGGGTACCTGGGACTCAGCCTACGGCAGCTAGTTCATGAGGGTTTGTAACACACGGCCTCTTTGCCGCGTGAGGGAAATAGGAGAGCGAATGCGATAACGTTTCAAAACGTTTCTCAGAACTGTAACAACACTCAAACTCGGAGGTTTTTCCAGTCACTGGCCTCCCTGACAGTGACGTTTTTACGTCCCTCTTTTCCCGTAATGATTCGCAGGTGGTCACCAGGGTTCTCCGAAACGTGAATCATTCTTTACCAAGAACGAGACACCCTACCCTGTGCTGACGTAGGTTTTCAATGGAGGTATGTCTTCCAGCGGTGGGGCAACTGTGGGTCCCCCATATTTTCCCTCAGGTAACTGCTTGACCTACCAGTCTTCTGTTCTGCTTGGTTGGAAGGTTTTCAAAGTAGTTCCTCACCTCTCGGTGGTCCTTACCAAATTCGAACAAACCATTGATTAACTATACGGCTCCGGTTGTTGCCTACCGTCCTACCAAGCTGCACATGTCACTCTTGGTGTCAGGTCCAAGCTCTCAAGGATGATATTACAGCTACCCTAGTCCTCGCCTCGGATCACCTGTTTTGTATCCCCATAACAGGGGGACATGGAGCAGCAAGATTTGTGTCTTGTACACCATACTCACTCAATGGGGGCTTCTTAACTACGTCCTTAACCTTTCGTCGCACGCATTCCACTTAGGGGATGGGGGCGAGGGGATATTGGGGCTTCAGCTTTCCCTGGTCGATGCCTTGTATTAGTGCTCAGGACGGTCCTGGCGTTACACTCTCGACACTGTCCCAGACAGCCTCGTGAGATTTAAGGTTCGCCTCATTCCCTAGTGGGGGAGCCGGCCGATTATGTGCCACCCCACAGCCCCACTATTGCAACGGTACCCGTTCCTGAACCCGCCCTTCTCACCTTCCCTGCCGCGTCGCCGGTAGGGGACTCGAGTCCACCTGGGGATTTTGGAGCCGTTCCCGTTCCCCCAATCTCTCTGGGTCTCGAGTCCCCGGGGGGCACCCTGGCGGAGGAGCTGGCTGCCTCTCCTCCCCCTTTCCCGTCGCCTCATCCTGTGGACGACGGGTACCTTCCCTACTCTTGGGCCTTTCTTCCTTCGTCCTGAACTCACTCTTCAGAGGAGGTCAGACGGGTGCGTAGTCTCCCGATCCTTCTCAACCAGAGGTTTGGGTGAGGAGGCACGACGGGCTAGTGAAGCGGGAAGCGGACGAACTTTTTGGTTTGTCCGTAGGCCACGCGCCCTTCCCCACCTACCATGGTGGAGGCGGCGGGACCCGTTCCTGGACCTGCTCTATCCGAGTCCCCGCGGGGAGCGGGTACGGGATCTGGGGGGGGGGCGGGACATCCACCTCATCCTTCAAGACGAGGTATCTGTTCCACTCGCTCTCCCTCACCCCCTGGGTTGCAATGGGGACTCCGCCCACCTTACCACAGGGTCCCCGTGGGAGACAGAAAAGGGGGAGGGTACGCCCGAATGGAAAAGGTCGGACGACTTACCTTCTGTCACCAGACATCCCTTACGTCATCTCCATTCTGTACAGTCTCATGTTTAGAACATCTTGGGGTTTCTTTTCTCCTCTCGGGATATTTTACCCGAACCTAGGCCATAGCCTAGGTTCGGAGGACCCTAACAACAAAAATGGGGGGGGGGGGTCCTCGACCCCCTGGCCCATCCCCTCGAGGGTGTCTTTAAAGACTTACGACTTGTAACACTTTCTGGTTTTAACCGAAAGTTGTCCGTATATAATGATAATAAATTATATGCGTAACAACCCTTCCACAGCAGCTACCACCCTAGCTTTGGGAAATCGCTTTACGATGGTCGGCCACCTCCACTGTTCGCCTCACGCACCTTGCTTCACGCCCAAGGGTTACGACCCTTTGGCGCGCGGTGTGTGCCGCCCCGGGGCTGAGCTGTGTCGGGAGACACCCGCCTCTGCCCGCACCCAAAACTCCCCCGCCCTTGCCTCCTTTCGTAACACGGGGACTAGGGCCTGGAGAATGGCGGGCCCAGACTCCCTCCTGGCCCTTCACTGCGTCCTTTTCCTACCTGACCTTCTAAGGGGTTCCTCTGGAGGGTTTGTCACCTCCTCCAGAAAGCTCTCTCCCTGCTCGCCTTAGCTACAGGGTACAGGGCCTCTCAGTTGGCAGCCCTTACCCGTCACACAGCCTTTTCATCTGTAAGCCCTAACCTTACTTCTTTAACTATCCCCCCCTCTCCCGCTTTCCTGGCTAAGAACGAGCAGGCTGACGACAGGATTGGCCCTCTCGCAGTACCCTCGTCCCTGAGGGCTGGAAGTTTCCACCCCCTCTGGCCAGTCCACGCGTTTCTACATACGTGGAGGCAACGAGAGGGGCTTCTCCGGACCACCTCTTCTACAACTCTAGGTCCGGTAACCCTCTTTTCCCTAGGTCAATCGGATGGGTGACTGGATATATATATTAAACACAGGATTACTGCATCCTTGTGTCCTCCTTCATCCTCTCGGGATCGCATGACCTGAGCCGGGTCCATAGCCCTAGCTCAGAGGACTTTAATAACAAAGGGGGGGGGGGGGGTGGGGGGGGGGCCGGGGGCACCCCCTCTCCTGTACCTGACCCCTCGAGTCTGCCTATATAGACTTTAGTTGGTTAACAATTCTGGTCTATAACAGAATAGTCTACGGTATATACTAAAATAAATCACATTGTTACGGAATTCTTGTGTATTTATTTTCCAAACAATTACTTTACTACGATGAGTGACAGGAGATATTATTACACAAGATATCTGGATCCTAGTGTCCTCCTTCATCCCCTCGGGATCACATTACCTGAGCGAGGGCCATAGCCCTAACTCAGAAGACTTGAATAAGGGGGGGGGGGAGGGGGGGGGGGTTGCCATGGGCACCTCCCCCCCTCCTCTCCTAGGCCCGAACCCTCGAGTCTACCTATAAAGACTTTATGTGTAACAATTCTGATCTATAACAGAATGGTCTACGGTTATATGGTATAAGCTACTTCTCCCCCACCACGGCTATTCACCTAGCCAGTGTCGGGAGGGGCGTTAGCTGCTTCCTCACCGGGCTCGGTTACCTTTCCTGCCCTCCGCTCTCAACCACTCTTAACTAGCACGTGATTGCCTCCACCTCACCTCCCACCTACCGCATCGCATGCTTAGCAACCAGCTGTACTGGTTTCACTATACCAATAATAGTGCATTTGTCGCGGCTTCTAGCCGCTTAAATTGTATTTATTGGTTTGTGAAACCAGTACAGCTTCTACTGTCCCACCCACCTCCCGATGCGGCAGGCACTCACTTCTTTCTCATTGGAGTGGACGAGCGGTATTCAGCGGAGGAGGGGCTTAATACCTCACCTCACCACCACCAGGTGGCTCCACTATCAGTACAGCGCCAGATTTGAATTTTATTTACTTCTGATGAACGTCACGGAATTGACCCTTCCAACCCAGATTATGCCTACACGGGGCCTGGGCTTGTGAAGGGGCCTATTCTATAGCAACCAGCTGTACTGGTTTCACAAACCAATAAATACAATTTAAGCGGCTAGAAGCCGCGACAAATGCACTAATATAGTATAGGCTACCCTACTAATAACCACATAATCACCAACATCCCAGTAAAGGTGGTAATAAAAGTAAAGTTGGTACTAAACATGGGAATGTTAGCAACACATTCATACACAGTTTGGACCAATGATGAGATGGATGTATAACGTATTGTTGGTAATGTTGAGTCAAAGTGTATCCAAATTACCGTAGAGTTTTAATAACAATTATGACAATACAAGTGTAGTAAGGACACAGTCTACAACACTCTACACACACCAATGCATATGTTTGTGTGCCAATGTTTCACAATACAGATGACAAAGTTATACTACAAGTCACTCACGTCATCAACAACAACATTATATTTGGTTCAGAAACATTTTCTTCATCAATCGTTATGTGTATCACTGTCTGAAACATTTTGGGTGATTGATGCCACACAAACAAACAGTGTCCCCAACCAACAACGTGATGGACAATAACTAATGCCTCCATATGAACTGAGGTCATATATACAGACAGTCGACTTACAGGACGAGAAGGGAAAAGTATAGTGAGTTTGGGACATAAATGACATGGGTGGTTGTGTATACGTGCCATTTCTCAGGAACCCATGTAGGGACCCTTACTACCACCCCAAATCTATCCCTATCTCATCCCTCACCTACACCATCCCTATCTCATCCCTCACCTACACCATCCCTATCTCATCCCTCACCTACACCCCATCCCTCTCTCATCCCTCACCTACACCCCATCCCTATCTCATCCCTCACCTACCCCATCCCTATCTCATCCCTCACCTACCCCATCCCTATCTCATCCCTCACCTATACCCCATCCCTATCTCATCCTTCACCATGCATGTATATCTCTGTACATGTGTGTGTCTCTATTCTACCCCACTCATCCATCCTTTATTTACCCATTTCATATTACTTTCTTCTCTATTTCCTTATCCCTCCTCCCCCCATTTCATCTTACCACCAACACCACTATCCCATCCCAAATCCCTCCTCCAATATCTCCTGTCTATTCCTCCTACCCTGCATCCACCCATCCATCTTTATCAACCCATTTCATCTTATCTGCCCTCCCTCTTTCCATCCCTCTTTCCACTCATCAGCCCTCTTCCACTATCCCGAAACTCACCCTTTCATTCTCACCTATTTTTTTTCTTCCAACATACCACTCTTCCATTTTTCATCTCCTCAAATCTCTCTCTCTCTCTCTCTCTCTCTCTCTCTCTCTCTCTCTTTCCTCAATTCTGGTTACCCTTCCTTCCTCTCCCGACCAATACATCATATTATTATTTCACTAACTAACCCCCTTTCTCTCCCTGTATGTTGTTCCCTCTGCATGTCCCCAGAGTGAACCAGACCCCCATCCCACACAGCTGCATCCAACACCACCTCCCTTGACGTCGGAGTAGGCCTAAGTTGAAGGAAGGGGGGAGGGGAGGCGAGGGAGCAGGAAGGGAAGGGAAGGGAAGGGAAGGGAAGAGAAATGGAAGGGAAGGGAAATGGAAGGAAGTAGAGGAGGGAGGGAGAAAAGATGAGTGGGCAAAGGAGAGGGAGAGAAGGAGGGGAAGGGAAGGGAAGGAAGTAGAGGAGAGAAGAGGGAGGGATGGAGGGAGAAAAGATGATTGGGCAAAGGAGAGGGAGAGAAGGGGGGAAAGGGAAGGAAGGGAAGGAAGGGAAGGAAGTAGAGAAGAGGGAGGGAGGGATGGAGGGAGAAAAGATGATTGGGCAAAGGAGAGGGAGAGAAGAGGGAGGGAGGGAGGGAGAAAAGATGAGTGGGTAAAGGAGAGGCAGAGAAGGAGGGGAAGGGAAGGAAGTAGAGGAGAGAAGAGGGATGGAGGGAGAAAAGATGAGTGGGCAAAGGAGAAGGAGAGAAGGAGGGGAAGGGAAGGAAGTAGAGAAGAGGGAAGAAGGGAGGGAGGGAGAAAAGATGAGTGGGCAAAGGAGAGGGAGAGAAGAGGGAGGGAGGGAGGGAGAAAAGATGAGTGGGTAAAGGAGAGGGAGAGAAGGAGGAGAAGGGAAGGAAGTAGAGGAGAGAAGAGGGAGGGATGGAGGGAGAAAAGACGATTGGGCAAAGGAGAGGGAGAGAAGGAGGGAAAGGGAAGGAGGGAGAAAAGATGAGTGGGTAAAGGAGAGGGAGAGAAGGAGGTGAAGGGAAGGAAGTAGAGGAGAGAAGAGGGAGGGAGGGAGAAAAGATGATTGGGCAAAGGAGAGGAAGAGAAGGAGAGAATTATCTAGTGGAAGCATAGAGTTGGTGATGGGGGTTCTGAAAGATGTGTGTGTGTGTGTGTGTGTGTGTGTGTGTGTGTGTGTGTGTGTGTGTGTGTGTGTTTGGTTTCCGGCGTGACAATGGATCTCGCGTCTTATCCTGCCCTCTTCCCCTCCCTTCCCTTCCCTTCTTTCTCCTCTCCTCTCCCCATTCTATCCTTTCCCTTCCCTTCATTTCCTTTCTCTTCTCCTCTCCCCATCCCTTCCCTTCCCTTCTTTTCTACTCTCCTCTCTCTCCCCAGCCCATCCCTTCCTTTCTCCTCTCCTCTCCTCTCCCCATCCCTTCCTTTCTCCTCTCCTCTCCTTTCCTCTCCCCTTCCCTTCCCTTCCTTTCTCCTCTCCCCTTTCCTTCCCTTCCTTTCTCCTCTCCTCTCCCCTATCTTTACCTTCCATTTTTCTCATAACTACTGTCTATTTCCCTTTCCTTTTCTTCATCTCCATTACGCTCTCTTCCTTTTTCCTGTCCCTCGTCGCCTCTTCTTTCACTCCCTTCTACAGCTTGAGGGAGTGACCAATTAAAAAAATATATATAACCAATCCCCCCCTCACACACACACACATAAATAAAAATAAAAATAAAATAAAGGGTAACTGTAATAAAATGAGGCTACAAGACAGTGTACTAAAGGGAACATAATAATCCCGACAACACACAGTAAAAGACACGTCCCTTAAAGTACATGTAGTATAAAGATCAATTTAGGAAAGTCAGAAGGAGACCACCACGCAGGGACACCCAATTATTGTGTGTGTGTGTGTGTGGGTGTGTGTGTGTGTGTGTGTGTTCTCCTCGTAAACATCTTTCTCTGTTGTGGCAAATTATGTAAAAGTTCTCTAGTGCTATATAGTCAACAACAACAATGACACACACACACACACACACACACACACACACACACAAGGCCTCCCTATAATCCCATTACCACTACTCTCTGATTCCTTTTGAGTGAGGTCCCTTACTCTAGGTCACGTTTATATGCACATGTCCAGTGGTCACGTGTTCATACATATGGTTCTTTACCTCAGTGTATATTATTTTATATCTTAACCAAACAACATAGGCTACTACACTATCTAACTTATTGACTCAAATGTAGAAAAGGAGGATACGTAAAGAGAGAAAGTATGTTGAAGAATATATACAAATGTAAGATACAGTAGTTGTTTGTAATGGTGATGATGATGATAATTTACAAGTTTAAAGTCACTAACAAAAATTAAGCATTATTGTGAAAGTGTCCCACATCTCAGTCATCAATCATACTCTCCATTTCACACATACATACATACAGACACAAAGGTTGTCGTGTAAGTGTTAACAATTCACTACACGCACATTCCCCCACGCGATGTGTCAATTGTGGTTTGTAGTAGTTAACTCAGCAGTATATTTATAAGGAAGAGTGAACCGGCAGCAGTCGTCCCAAACCGTTTACTCTGAAGGGTATATATAGTACTGTTTTGGTAAATCTGAAGTAACTGATTCCTCTAAACTATTCCAAGTAACAGAACACCATTATTTTTGTTCATTTGTTCCTGTTTCCTGGCATACTTTAGTGGAATCAAAGCACTTCCCTGTACCAAAAGTGTATTACCTCTCTAATTAAATGGTTTTCATCTGCATGTGTTTGTTTAAGGTGGAAGTACAGTGTTGGTAAATCTGGAGCAACCGATTCCTCCAAACTATTCCAAGCAACAGAACATCATTATTTTTGTTCATTTGGTCCTGTTTCCTGGCATACTTTGGAGGAATCAAGGCACTCCAATGTAACAGAAGTGAATTCACCCTTAATAATCAATCATCTCTTCATAATCTAATAATGTTGCTCACGATATTAATAACTCCTTTGACGTAAGGTAGAGTCGACGAGTATAAATAGAATAATAATTATACATTCTTACGGTAAATTTTTCGTCTGAACACTTTGAGCGGTGCAAGGACCAACAGACAAAGAGATAAAGTGAGTGAGTATTATAATATTTGATTGGCTTAGACGTGAGGTCGCCAAGGTTCAGTGCCAACCTCTATATTTATAACTTCACTACTAGAATCTGCAAACATCGTCATCTCCAGCAGCTATAATTAGTTACCTGTGAGCTAACAAGAGCTAATTCCATCCATGCAACTTTCTTACCTTCTATTATATATGTCAATTAATTCCATCTATGCAACTTCCTCAAATTCTCATGTGTCTATTAATTTCATGTATAGCTTCCTCACCTTCTGTTATGTCTATTAATTCCATGTATAGCTTCCTCACCTTCTGTTATGTCTATTAATTTCATGTATAGC